>JAWQRN010000179.1:0-35095 GCA_033557685.1 Sperchopsis tessellata
AAACAGAGAGTGTTATAAATATATATATTTTTTTTATAATAACTATATATATATATATATATATATATATATATATATATATATATATATATTACTATAATTTTGAGGAAGTCAAAATGTGTCAATATTACTAATGACATTGACCGATATTTGATAACATTTAGAGACAAGTGTTTTATTTTGTTTGAATTTTAAGATTGTTGTATGCCTTGTACCAGTGGCTTGTAGACTGTGGGCCCATATTACAAATATTTTGGTAGATCGAACTAGCAAAATATGGAATACAATTAATATAATTTAAATATGTGATAAAAAATATTACTCTAGTAGAATTTAGAGACTTTCAAATTGTCACGGAATGAGTTGTATATCCAATGTCAATTAATAGTTTCAAGTCTAAGATGTATGTAGCTGTGTCAGTAGCTTAGTGGTTAATGGTCATGCTGTTACAGAAAAAATCATGGGTTCAAGGCCCAGCGTTATTTTAGTGATTAGCGAAAAGTTTATGTGATTGTCGTCTTTCGGGAGGGACGTGGAACTGTGGCTTCTAAGATTTGGGAGACCACATGTATGTTTAAGAACACAATACCAGTTGGATGCGGCAAGATTCCCCGGTGTGGTAGCCATATCCCTAGCCTGTGATTGTCCATAGCAGCAAAAATGTACACGTTAAATAAATATATATTAACAAAAGTATTAGATGTAGCCACAACCTTATGATATTTAGTGGAGAGTTCTAGCTTTTATCCTTCCATCATATGGTCTAAAAAATTTAAAACATAAATTATTTAATGAAGTTTCATTAATGTTGCACGTAATTATTTTACAGATCCAATATATCAAGGGATGCAGGTGAAAGTCTTCAAGATGTATAGCTAACTATGGTAAGTTGGTAATTTAACATTCATAAATTTTGAAAAATAATTAATGATAGGAAACATATAACATATGTATAAGTTTTATACTGATTACTTCGGTCATTCTATCATTATTTGTGTTGTTTTATTCTTAGTGTGGAAAATGTGAGAATCTAAAAGCAATCAACTAAGAAACCAGATCTTAGTATATTTCTTTCTATTATAAGATGGAAATATGAATGATAATCACCTACGCATTTGTTCCCAAACAAGGGACCGGGGAAAATTGTGAAAATTGATTGTAATTATTTTAAACATATTTCAACGATGGATGTTTTGATGTTTTTACTCACTAAATTATACTTTACATCACTATCTTTACATAAAACAAATCCATTTAAAAAAAATATAATATCTAGTAAATTTTGTTGAAAAATTCGATTTTCAAAATTTGAAGTTTAAGAGTATCTAAACGGTAGTTATTTGATGGGCGGAAGCTATTTGCGGTGTAGAGCAGGTGATCGGAAGAAGTTTGCTAAGAAACAGATATAAAGAGATTTGCTGATGTAGTATGTAGAGAAATCAATTTTTGTAAGAAACTATATAGAGTAATACGCTAGCATTCTTGCAAATATCCAATAATGTTTGTCAACATGTGGTCGCTAACATCCAGAATTGGATACGCAGCCAAAGAAGTAAGCAAGAGAGATTATAGAGATTGATGTAATGGAAGATTTAAGGTTACCTTAATACGTTAATGGTTAATTATATTTAAATAGATGTAGGGTGATTAACTGTCTTCATGCCGCGATGTCATTGGTGGGATTGAAAGATGGAACAAAAGTTATAGCAACTGTTATATGTAGGGCAGGTTTAAAAGGTATAACATTTAAATGCAGTTGATTCGGACTTCAGTTCACTCTTTACACAAGAGTAAAATGAAGCAAAAGTGTACTAGAAAATGATAATGTAACAAGACCATTCTGAATGTTGATGATGGAAAAGTAGTAGATAATGATAAGGACTAAGAGGTCGTGCTTTGAGCTTATTATAACTTTATATAGAAACGACAAGCGAGACCAAATGACTGGCACTTTACGACAAAAATCACTAAATAAATTCAAATTAAATGTCAAAACAATAAGTCAAATATTTACCTATCCGAATATTTAGAAACTTTAAAAGATATTATTTCCTTCTAAATAACTTAAAATTCTCTCATATCAATGTGGAAAATATTTTTAATGACAGATGTCTTATTGACATTTCTTCAAATAATCTAGTCAGATTTTACAACAAATCTGTGTTACAAACCTTAAATGGCACCAGTATGGAGATCTGCGTGTCGTTACTATGTAAATGAGGAATTATAGAACTTATGTATGCAAACCTTTATATTTTACTGAAAAAATTTATACCGGATTCAATAACCGTTCTTTATAAGGGTTTCTTTTTTTCCATAAGACAAAAGGTTATGTTATATTTACAAAAACCAAATTCATTGATTATCTTTCTTTTTTCATAAAAAACAACAAATATTTAAAAGTACGAAACTGTCAGCGATTATTTAAATGTTTTATGTATGAAATTTCCAGGATTACCTAGTTTTAATGGGGGGACATTGTTGCAGATGGCAGCAAATAGTGATGGCTGTAGTACAACGACGATTGTGACATGCGAAGGAGACCTATCGGATCCCAACTTCTCAAATCAACTTACAAACATTTTAACTAAGTTAAAAAACCTTTTGGGAGAGGAGTTAAAAGTGCACAAACTGGAGCCCTGGAATTCAGTACGTGTGACGCTGTCTGTGCCCCGTGAGGCAGCGTTACGCCTTCGTCAGTTAGCTAGTGATGGTTCTCAGCAGTTACGTGCCTTAGGCATTCTAAGTGTTCAGGTTGAAGGTGATCAAGTGATTTCTTTGCGGATAGCAAGTTCCACAAGTGCAGAACCTCAGGAAATCATTTTGGAGACCATCCAGCAAGGTGAGTTTTAATATATGTAATTATTTTCAAGTACATTGTCAAAACTGGATATTATAATGCTATAGGCATTTTTTATAACATAGCAGCCAGACTATAGATGTTTAAGATTTTGTAAATCTAACATTTTTTTGTAAGTAGTACTGTTTTCCAATTTGTCTCATTTTGCTTTAAAGGATTGTTAAGTAAATTATTTGACTGCATATTATCTTTGGAAATATTTTTGTCAGAATAAAGAATTTACTTGTTGCACTTTCACTCCACCATAGTGCCTACAATTTTTAAATAAAATACCAACAAATACAACTCTGTAACATTGTAAGTCACCACCTTATAGCCTAGACTAGGACGTCATACCAACAATAACAGTGACAAATGTAGTTAGATTCCAAATCAGACTTACAAGATATTCAGAAACTATATTATTTAAGAAAATATTTTATTAAGTAGTGTATTTATTAATTTACAATTGTGTTTCAATTTCAGATGATAGCCGAAGTAATCCACAGTCAAGTACGAGTACTGCAGATGTTCCACCTCCCGAATCTGTCTTCAAGGAGAAGGTGCAGTTTCGGTCACCCAATGTGGTATGCCCGACGGATACGACAGTTCCGAAAGTCCCTTTAGTCAGTTTGCCATCTAGTGGACTCTCTACTAATTCCAAGACATTTACTGGCCCATTTCCATTTACTAGTATGAATCAGGCAATCCACAGTCGGGGAGAGACATCAGGAACAAGTTACAGCGCACCACCACCACCTTATCCTGGAAAACAGCAGCAACCTGTTACAATATCAAGCCCTTTATTAGTGAACCTACTGCAAAATGACGGTACACCATCAACTAAAAGTGCCAGTGAACCAAGTGGCTGTACCAACAGCAACATTATACAGACTAATAACATCCCAACTGTTAATCACTTAGTTGGAAAATATAATGCAAATTCGCTTATACAAGCATCTCCTGCACCCAGTCCGGTATTGGTTAAGAAAGTCATTCCACAACCACCCATAGCAAGACCAAATGTTCCCCCGCAAGCTTTGGTTCAGAATACTACTATTTTGTCTAGTACCGTGACGCAACCATCATCTCTGAATACCACACATGTGAATGTCCTGCCTCGAACAAATACTACCGTATCTGCAGCAGTGTTAAATTCCTCAGTGTTACAGACAAAGCATATGACTAGTGCACTTATACAAAATAACTTGGTACTGACTCACAATAATAGTATTTCGCAGAAGGTTGTTTGTCCTTCAGATATAAATGTCAAACAAGCAGTTGTTAATTCGGTTAAGTCAAGTATTGTGAATTCCAGTGCAATTAACCATGTACCTTCAGCTGTGGACATATCGGTGCCAGTTATGAAGACGCAAGAAAACGTCCAAATTCAGAACACTTTAATGCCATCTGCTGCACGAGTTGAATTACTCCCCCCAGCAATGCCTTTATGTGATGTAAAACCAGCTATTCCAAATACTGTTTCCTCAGTAGCATCGGTGCCTTATAGACCAAATCCTCCAGTATACAGTTCTCCTTGGGATACGGTTTCACAGTCAATACCTTCGTTACCAGATTTGACACCTTCACTTACTGAACTAAAGCCTGACGATCTAGACTCCATATTGCCTAGTCTAGAACGTGAACTTGCCAACAGCCCACCAGAGCTACCTGAAGAACTAATAACAAAGGAAAATCATGTGAACTTCCTTATAAACCCTTTAACAGGGGAGCTTGAACCACAATCCAGCAGTGATAGTGAGGTGGAAGAAGTTCGAGATGTTTTTACAGGATTACCATCACCTGCAGCTATGACAGACGAAGACACAAATTCCACAATTCGACCAGACACTACAGACCAAAGTGACAGTGAAACAAGATCCTCACACAGTGACAGTGGGAAACATTTTCGGTTAAAAAGTGCAAAATGTAGAGACAAAGGTCGTGATTCTCCTAACCTGAAACCCACAGAGAAAATAAAGCTACGTCTAAAGTTAGAAAAATCAGAGCCAATAAATCAAGCATACAAAGTTGATGTGAGCTTCATTCACGCTCAACCTAAAAAACTATCGAGTGTTGCAGGTGAGGAACTTAGAGTTCCACCTCTACACATATCACTTCGTGGTCGAAACCACGCTGTTATTAACAACAAGAAGAAAATTAAAACAGAAAAGTCTCGGAAACTAATGGATCATTCACGCAGTAAGAAGAGTGAATTACCCAAAGATACATATAACGATGATATGGCTCACAGCGATGCTTTAAGCAGGTTTATTCTAGAGCATGCTAAAAGTACTGCAAATGAAGCGAAAAAATTGAAGAAAGCAAAACTTCATGACTATCGTGAGCCCAAATTATTAGATCTAAACAATTCAGAGGTAAATAAACATAGCATAGACATTTACAGTACGCTCTATAAAGAAAAACACAAAGAACGAAGAGGTAGTGACTCTGAACTTGTTCGATCATCCCGGCAGCCATACGATAATGTTATTTTAGAAACATCGGATAAGAAAAGAAGACTTAGCCAAACAGAAGAAACAAATTTTGAAATACAGCCTCTGGTGCTTGGTTCGACAAATACAGGGACAATATCAAGTTTGCCCAATCACAAAATTCGCAAAGAAAAGGTTAAAATAAAGGATACCTTCAAAACGAAAGATCCAGTAAGAAGTAAAAATCATTCGAAAAGTATCGATAGTGGGTCAAAACAGGTAGTACTACCGACTGGAGATGTAGATATGGAAGCAAAAATAAAACAAAGACTACTTGAAGAACCTGTAAAAAGTGTGTATAGTTTGCCTAGTAGGAATGAAGAATTTTATCAAGACTCAACCAACAAAGTAGAACATGCTGCTGGAGTAGTAGAATTAATTGAAACATTATCCGATACGAGTACTGTGAAAGATAAGCCTCCAGAACCCGACAAGTGCAATACTCCAGACGGCAAATCAGATATATCTGATAAACAAACTAGCCGCTCACCAAACTCAGGAGCTCAAGGTGAAGATAGTGGAATAGAAAGTATGGATGCCCTCAGTGAGAAATCACCGAATCAAGCTAGTCAAAGCCCGCATACAGATGTATCCGATAATTTAAAATCAAAAACGCAGGGTCCAGATTTGTTGGACATTGAGGCACAATTGGCTAAAATGGAAGGCTTTAATGGCGAAGATCTAAATGAAAATCACCATAATGCACAAGAAAATCTTGAAAAATGTTGTGAACTCACGTCTGTGCTACATGATAGTTTAAAAGAAGATATAATTACTGTCCCACAACCCGAATTGCCTCAGGAACCAGAAGTACCTAATGAAGAAGTCATTATGACAGCATCCAATAGCCAAAAGAATGTCCAAGAAGATTTGGACCCTTTACCTCTTCGGGTAAATCCTCCCCTTTATACGTATTCAAATCCGGAAAAGGGCCGAGGATCAGAAAGTCCAGTACTATCAGATTCTGATAGTAATTCTTGTATGAAGAAAACAAGTTTGCTAGAACAACTTCTCATAGAAATCCCAGAAAATAATCAAACACCTAGTTCCCCAAGTCCCGCAACACGGTCTTTACGAACAAGGGCAACTTCCAAACTAAACAGTCCCGAGCTTAGTTCACCTGTACCTTCAGCAAAACCTCCTCCAGTTCGTATGCACTTAATCACAAAACGCAAAAGGCACGAATCGGAAGGATCAAACAATAGCTTAGAGGATGTACGCAATAAGAAAGCGAAGAAGAATCCAGAAAACAACGTCGAACAATTGACGAAAGGAGCTGTAAAGAAAAAGGTTTTGGAAGAAAGTTCAGATAGTGACGAGCCTCTCATAGAAATTGCGGGTAAAGTGCGAAAAACTAACCAAATAACCACATCAAGGACAAAGTTAAAAACTCCAAATTCCTTTAACATTAAAACAAGTTCAAATAATATGAACACAAGACGTTCTGTGCGTGCAATTCCTGCTTTGAATACTCGTAGCAAAGGGGACAAGAGTAATCCGGAGAATGACATTTTGCGGAGGAAAACACGAAGTGCAGGTGAGTTTCATAAATATTATGTATTTAAGTTTTCTTTTCTGTGTGACTTACGAATTCAAATACTAATTCTTAACTTTGGGATTCTTAGAAAACACTACAAAATTGCAAAAAGTGTTTTCTTCTGATATTTAAAATTTATATTTCTTTTCGCTAAATGTTTATGAAAAATTTTATACTAAACAGGAAAATAATCTCAAATATAAAGGAACAAAAAACTATGCTAAATTCTGAATTATTATTTGTGCTTTTTGAAAGCAAAGGAAAGGGAATAAAACTTATTCGATTGTTAAGCTGGTATGTTATATGCATTATAGGCACCAGGATGAAAATTGATTTGAATCATATTTTAGATCAGTGGTTCTTAAACAGGCGTGCACCCATCCCTAGGTGGCATAAGGAGCACCTTCCGAGGGTGCGGGACGTTACCCTTTAAAAACAGTTGCAACATTTATTTTTCTCTATGTTCTTAGTTGTATGGACTAAGAAACTATTCTTGTCCTATTTGCTACAATGTATTTGTGTAAGTTGGGGTTTCCTTCACTCCTTCAGGCAAGTAAACCCGTTTCATAAATGAAAATACGCTACAGCAAGAAGGCATTAATAATTTATAATTAAATAATGTACAACTTATAAATATTATAAATGTCATATTGATATTTTTAAATCGGTCGAAAAGAATAAGAACCACTGTTTTAGATATATTTTTTATTAAACATAATATTTTATTTTGCGTTAGTGTGATATTCTTCAATATAAGCTAATTCAGCACTATTAAAGATAAAATAAAAAGTTTAAAGTGTCATAACCCATATTTTTTTATATACAGGTGAAACTAAATGTCAAACTGTCTTAGAGATATCTTTAATTTTTTGATAAAATTAACCCTAGCAATTTTATATTTAGGTAGCCTATTTGAACTGATTAAGAAATAATGTTTGAGTTGTTAGTTACAATTTACCCACAACTTATCACTTTGATTTTAACAATAAGATGGTTCAGAAATGGTTTGATGAAAATATTCTTTCACTTTTTCTGTAGATGAAGGGCATATATCAAAACGTGATACAGTGTCCTGAATGATGCAGAATTTCCATTAACCAGCAGAGTTAAATTTTTTGTTGTGATCTTAGATTACAAGTTCAAGTTTTGTCAAGAAACCAGGATAACAATGCCACTAGTTGATTTAACATGGAAACTTTGAATCATTGATAAGGTATAATGTTATACATTGGGTTGATACTTATAGAATAAATCAAAGAAAACTAAAAATAAATATATATCTGCTAAAAACATTTGCATCACTTTTTTTTTTTTAAATTAATCATCTTTGAAATAGTTGAAAATAGGAGAATAAGACTTAAATAAGAACATTTCAAAAATAATTTCCTGCACCTTTTAAATAAATATGATATGAATTTTTTAATGTACGGTTTAGACCTAAGTCATGCCCCCTGGGTTGAAAATACTTATAGAACAGTGGAATTTCAGAATACAGTTATATTCACTTTCTATAAATCTGTTTCGCTAAAATGTGGAAGTTTAAAATGTATTTGTATTATAAGTATTCTTACACTTTATCCATTATTTATGATTGAACATTTTCTCACCATTTTGTGTCGAAACTATTTTTGTGAAATAGCGATATACGATATATATTTTTTGTCCAAATTATCGTAAAGTGGGACATTTCTGAACCTATTTAGATAATTTTTGAAAATGTGTTATTTAATCCTACATTTACAATATAAATTAGATTGTAATGCCAGTAACCCCGGTACAAATTATAGAAGAGGGGAGAGAAATATTTTAAATTACAGGAAACATTTTGACATGCTGTTTTTGTGTGATTCCTATAGGCTTAATTTATCCAGTGTATATGATCTATGGATCTAGCAGGTATTGAAGAATATCACAATAATATTACACATTTATGCTGGTGATATAATAAAGGTCACCATGGTATAGTATTTTTACGTTTAGGACGTCAGAGTTACAGGAAAATAATATTTTAAGAAAAGGAGTAGACAGTTTTGGTGAAGAAATGAAAAATATGATTATATCATAAACATAAAAAAAAAATTCACAATAGTTTAAGAACTGCATTTTTACTGTTGACTTTTATTAGAATGTGTAAAAACTACTTGATTATATTATGTTTGAATATCGATTGTTGGCCAACTTATTTACAGATATTTAGAACTGAGCACTGTTGTACCATACAATTACAACTGTTTGAGATGGTTTAGTCAAGCATCAAAGTAAAAATTTAAAAAGCATTACGTTTATTCCAAGATATTTTCGGCAATATTTTTGGGAGTCCATTTATTTTAATTATTTGAGTTATAATTTATTGTGGGAATTACTCAAATCCTAGAGATAGAAGGATCTTTACACTTATAAGTTTGAAAGAAGTAGGCCAATTGGCAGTGGCCGTATATTTGTTTTTTTAATTTAATCCTATAATAAACAAAGATACTTTATACAATATTGGGTTCGTATGTAAATTAAATGCATAATATACTTGTTAACATTGCTTTTTTATTTACTTTGTAAACTATATTTTTATTCTACATTAGATAGTACATTTTTAATAATAACTTTTGTTACTTCACAGAATTCCAGAGCCAAAGCATAGGTAGCTATTTCGATGCATTTAGGTCCTTCTTGTACCAGTAATTGTCCTTGGCAAGATTGTATACTTCCGATGAAGCAAGGAATAGTAGAGGCGTACACTTTTTTTTACTTATGAAAATTTCGTATCTAGTTTGATTAATTACTTCAAACCCTAATTTCTCATGAAAATGGCAAGTCTTTACTATCTGTAATAGCTGAGGAATAGAATGCTAATGTTGTACAATTCTCATTTGTCAAATAAATCACGCACTTAATTTGTTATGTCACTAGTAGTAATAACGGAAATGAAGTTATCTATGACCCTGTTTCATGCAAACCCATACGGACCCAATGATCTTACCGAACAGTCAATCAACACAAATGCACATCTGAGGTTAGGAAAATGAGGAGTAATGACAAATTTTAAGCAATATTTTGTACTTATTCAACACTTGAAAAAGTATTTATTTTCAGCTTTCAAACCAAGGAACAAAGAAATTGGTTTGTAACTGCAAGCATTGGAGAAGTAACTTTTTGACAGTGCACTATTGTTGAGAGGAGGGACCATTTAGTAATGTAGCACAGCACACACAAAACTCACATTTCATGTAAAAAAAAACAGTTCGGAATCGTCTTTAGACAAATTATCCAATCAGGAGCATGGTGTTAACAAAACCTAAACTTAAATTTTATTCGTGCCACCGATTCATTGTAATAATCGGTAATGATAAAATTTTTTAATAAATAAATGATCCGTAGATTTGATTTGGCATGTAGTTGGTATTTGGTCTTTAGACAAGTTTCTGCCATAGATATTTGATAATATAGATAGAATTCTTCGCTGTTATTATCCGTTACGACTACCTGTGACATAACAGGAGCTCCCATTTTCTTCAAATGAGAACCCTCAAAGATGACTTGTAAATTTTGTTTGTCAAGATATATATTAATCTTTGAAAGTTAAATTACAAAAATGTTTTATTCAAGCTTCATTATAATTTTTTAAAATGGTGTACGACTTCATTGATTCTAATAGATATAAATTTAGTTAGTTTTTAGTTAGTCTGTTGTAAATCTTCTCTGTGATTCTCTTTATCTATTGTATACAAAAATCGAGAAATGTAACAAGAAACTGATTAGGTAGATTAGTGGCTATCAGTTCATAAGTTTTTGTTGGTTCGTTGACTAACTATTGCAAAAGATCTTGAACTTCATTGGCATGCTGTCTTTTGATAGTAATTTTTATTATATGTTATGATGTGCCTGAAATATTTCACATTATACTTCTTTCCAATCCATTTTGTATTTGTTTCTGACAAATGCCTAGGTGTATCTATGAGCAGTGACAGGCATCTGTCAATGAATGACAGAAACATATGAACGTAAAGTTGGGAATCTACCTACAGAGTTTCTGTTACAATTTTTTCCTGTTGACATCACTGTACTATAAGTAGATAGGTTTTATACTTTTCTTTCTTTCAACCAGCTGTTACAATTTATTTTTGTATATAATTTAATATATTTTACTTATTTTTATTTATACTTTTTAATAGATTATTTTATATTAAAAGCATATCCAAGTTACGAGTTTTTTTCTTTAAGTTTTTTTCTTTTTACTGAGTTTTTTTTTGCTTTTTTGGATTATAGTATTATTTTGAGTACTGCAAATTGGGGATATTTTACCCTTGCAAGGTAAACTTTATACGACATTGAAAGTTTTGATTTAAATCAAGTTGTGACAATTGAGGATGTAAATCACTACTTTGATTTATACTACGTAATTAACAATGTTCTTTCACAATATGTTTATATAGACCACTCTTACTTTTTCCCACCACTATTTTAATTAATGTAAATAGACTGTTACATTAGTAAAAAATCTACCCTTTCTAAAGTTATACGGAAATTCAAACAGAAAAAATAAAAATATGTAAATATTATGTTTGTACATACATAACATTACAAAATATATATATATATATATTTTGTAATGTTATGTATGTACAAACATAATATTTACGTATTTTTATTTTTTCTTACAATTTCGTGGTGTTACTTATGCCAATCATAGTATTGGAGACTACTCTATGGCGTAAATTAAGTTTCGAAGAATTTGTAAGAAATCTGGAGCAGGATCAAATTGAAAACTCGTGAAATTGACAGATTCAATATTTACATCCTAAGCTAGATACAACAAATGTGCAGTATGCTTGCAATTAATATTACATATCTATTGTATGAATGAAAGTTAAAATTAATGAATTATTCCAAAGTTCTTGACCAAAAATTTGTTTTAGATAAGATGTGATACTAGGTTCATATAGTTTACCAGGATTATTTGTTCATTCTAGTTTTATTTTTCCATTTAATTTCCAGTTATATTCCAAATTGTTGATATTATAATATGGAGGTATTAACAATGACTTTTATGTATTTCAGAATATTGCGAAAGTTATTAGTAAATATGTTGTCTTAATAGTTCGAATTATGAAGAGTGGTTGGAAAATATCAGTTCCGATAAGATCCTTAAAATCCTAGAAATGGCCAGAAGAACTTTAATGAGTGTAAGCGCTGTGGTAGGAAGAATTGCTCCCATCAAAGCGTATCTCCCATAGAGAACTACTTTTTATTGCCTAATTAAATAACAACTTTCAGTATATTATTTCTTACAATAAACAAATTTAATTATTTTTCTTCCTATTTATAGATAACAATATTTATTGTTTTGTTGGTAATTTACACAGTAATGTTACCGTGATTGTCAAGAGTAATTGTTTAAGCTTTTATATAGTAAGAAAATACGTATATCTTAGTGGGGTATATGAACAATGACAATTTTAAAAATAAGTGTATACTTATTGAATAGTTACTACTGTACTTTTATCAATACTAGTATCCAATAATGCATCAAAACTTGTGTAAAGTGTCCACATTTTATGGTAATTAGTCTCTTTAAAAAAATCACAGGAAGAATCACCGACCCATTTTCAATTGCCAAGGATGGTATGTTTGAATCTGCAATGAACACCCCAACAAGAGAAGCAAATATCATCAGATTTATAATGCATATCAATTCAGAAAAGAGGTAAAAATCTTGAGAGATATTTAGGGCAGGGAATACTCAGATGAACGTAGAAGCTAACAAAAGGCACATATGGTTGTGATGTCAAAAACATAATGTGCTTTAAAAGTAAATACCATTCATTGATCGTTGACAATTTTTGGATTGAGTCAAAATTTCTTTGCTTCAAGAATATTATTATATACTTGTGAATTACTTATTTTTCCTTGTTTTTTTTTCCTTAAGGGAAAAGCTCTTTTTTAAAAAATGTCAACGTGTTACACTTTAATGATTTTTGAAAATGAAAAATACTCTCATCTTTATATGATCAGTGTTTCCCAAACTTTTTCGATTCTAGTCGCCCTTGCCGAATCCAGATTTTCCCAGGGCATCCTATGTCAAATTCTAACAAGTACACTTAGAAATAGCCATTATTTTTTGCAAGGGTTAAGTAAAAATAAATAAAACACATTTTAGATCAAAAAAATGTAATTGAACAAATTCAACTAATTTTAATAACTAGTTGGATGGATCAGCCTGTTTCATTTCCTTCTTAACATTGATTTTCGCGGGATACTTGGATTTTATCACAACCGTTTTTGGATATAAATGTATCAAGGATTTCGAACAAGTCTTAAGCCTTAGCACTAGCAGTCATACTTTTACAGAAGAGAAGTTCTTCTACAATGTTATTGCCTTATATAAACCATACATAGCAATTCAAATGAGCCTCATTATTATTATCTGTTGCCTCATCCAGGCAAGCCAAATTCCTTCCCTTTTAATTTTTCAATTAATTGGTCATTGAGGTCCTCCGCTATGTGCCATATTCTGCAGCTGATGGTGTTATTGTTATATAGTGTTATAGGCACTTTTGAAAGTAGCTTCCCAGCAGACTCACCGATCATAATGTTCACCATATCTTCAGCAGCCAGTAGAATAGGTTCTTCTGCAATTGTATGGAGCTTCTTACATTTTGCGATTCTATATGCTACCTTGTAAGATGCTGGCAAAGCATTTATACCTGCTTATAAAATCTTCCCTTTTATTGATTTATCTGTTTTAGCTTCCTGCTAAAGTAGTCACGAGTTTTACTAAGTACGCTGGGATGAGTGGTTTCTAAATGGTGTTTCAACTTATTTGGTAGCATGCACTCTGGTAACAAAATTTTCACACACAAAACAGATGTGGCCTCTCTTCGCCATTGACTTCTGTCGACGTAAAACCAAAGTGCAATTACTTGTCATCATATTTTTGATTTTTACACTGCTTGCCACTAGTTGACGATGTGCCTTCTTTATTTTCACTCTCACAATACTTATTGCTGTTCAGTAAAAACCGATTCATTTTCAAAAATGCATTTTTGAAAATGAATCGGTTTTTACTTTTTTGGAATGCAAGTGTATTATTCCCGTAACATTTTACGGCAACTAAACAGAGAAGACTTTCAACGGATACATTATTAAGATGCAACAATCGAATTTGTATCGAGACAAAGAATAAACAAGCTGGAGAAACAGATTTCTAATCGAAGATGTGGATATAATGGAAATAGATGGATTTAGGGTTGTAGAAATTTCTAATTTCTCTCTGGTAAGAATATCAGCTCTGATGATTGTTTGACATTTTGTAATTGAAGAACTTATGAGATCCGTATTTTGTCAAATTTTTCTTTAGATTCGTTTCTTGAACAACATAGAATAATTACCATGTTGTTTGTTTCTTTTAGCCACCTGCTGTTTGCTTTAATGATGAATTATAGATTGAGTCATATTTAATTAACTAGCGTCAACTAAACTATTATGCTGCTTAAATATGTAATCATGCATTAATCTACTAAATGTTAGCTACTTGATTTGGTTACTAGCTGACTATGCACTTGTAAATTCGAAACGACCTATATAGCCAAAAACAGAAGTAAATCGAGAGTGCTAGTTGAGGTTTTTCCTTTAAAAAATTGGATTTTAAAATACTCCCAAATTCAACAAAATGTCATGAGGATATTGTTAAGCACAATTACTACAACAACCAAATTACCAATAATGAAAGCATTTAACGAGGAACGCTTCTAGATTCCAAATGGATTGATAATTGAGAAATTTACCAGAACTAGATGAGATGAAACAACCGCATACCAATAACAGCTAAAAATTCTATAGAGGCTTGTGTGACTTTTTGTCTAGATAAATTACTGTGAGAGAGTCGTTTTGTACATCTTATTCGACTATTTATTTACGCAGCTGTTCTAATCGGCTTGTATTTATTTCTACTAGCTGTTGACTCTACATTCCATATGTTCCTTTCATTCTTGTGTAATTGTTATGTCGAACAATAGATAACTTGAGAAAAGATAGATGATTAATATACATGGATATTGACCATTAAAATAATAGTTCTAATGTAACAAAGCAAGCATTTCAAATTGTAAATAGAATACTTCTGTTTTGACAATTTGTTTTTCTGTCTGTAATTTAAATAATATATTATAATAAGATATTTTCATAAATATGAAAAGATGTATAAATATATTTGGATAATAAAAATCCACAATAAATATTAGACAGGGCCCTAATTTGCAGGATAAGATCAGGAAAGCAGACTTGAGAAAAATATGATCGAGTATACAAATTACATTGTAAGGACGTTACATTTTAGAAACAGTGGCACAAAGAGTGCCTTTTATCAGTTAGGAATAACCTTGCAACTAAATTAACTTTTTAGCCATCTGTATTGATCATTAGATCACCTAAATTGTTTTCTTATCTAAACGTTGGTACGTGTCAAAATGCATCAATTTTAGTTCTTAAGGTTTGTCATTATGATCACTAATATGGTTTACACAAAGGGAATGTTGTTGCTATATTTGATTTAGGGTTAGTAGAAGTTATCAACATAGCATAAAATAAAGTATATTCATCATGACAAACTAGACTGTTTATGTATGCTATGATTTCATTTTACTTTTAAAATGCCCTTATTATCAAAAGTGTGTTCATAGACTCGTAAATAGAAAACATTTATGGATGACAGTAACTAAATAATCAAAATGTATATTGTCACTAATAAAAAGCACTAAAACACTGTTACATATGTCACATCCAATCGTTAGACAATGACGGTTTGTTTTTGTATATTATGCACTGGTTAGATACCTTTTTGTTCGCTAGAAGTACCAACATTAAATAGAATAAAGTTCTGTAGCAAATACAGAACAATATATATATTTAATTAAATTTTGTATTTAATCTAACAAATATTACAAATTAATATTTATGACTTCCTCTAATTAAAACTAGTGAATTAAGTTTTTAATTTTTTTATTGTCGTGTTGCATGTGTGCAAAATCTAATACTTCTTAAGCAACGAAAATTCAATTAATTTGCTATTGATACGTTGACAACAGTGTGCGTGACTTGGATATAACTATTTACAATATAAATAAAAACACAGTTTAACTTAACACGGTTCTTGCTATACGGCTCAACTGTGGATCATGACAAGTACTTTATCTACGCTATGTAACCCACTGGTGGGCCATATACTACTTTTACAGCTTTTTAATAATATATAAGAAATTATAGAGTCCTTTAAAAAAAGCTGTATAACTAGTATGTAGCCCACCAGTGGGTCACATAGCATAGAAAAAGTACTTGTCATAATTCACCGGTGGGTCATATAGCAAAAAACTTGTTAATACACTTAACTAAAATGCATCAAGTTCCAAATTTTATACATACAAATAAATTAGTGCTACGTTGGCATCTTTGATATAAACAGACCGCTCTAATGATGTGTTCATATTGGTAACCTTGTTTGTTTTATTTAACATCGGCCTATTTATCGTATTGATAACCTGTACATAAATAACTATACACTAAATATTCAACTTATAACAGACACTAATGTTTGTTTTCTATCCGTTTCAGTATCTGAAGGCGAGGGCAGAAGAAAAAGAGATGTTAAGTGACAGTACCCTGACATCTACTGCAACCAACCTCCCGATTCAGAATTGCTGTGCTCAATATACGTAACAAGTACAGAATTGCAGCCTTGAATACTCGTGGTCATTTTACAAGTACTCCTACGACATGTATAGAATGTGATATACTGTAAATAAATAGACAATTGTACATAGTTGTGTTGAGTCATGTATATATACGTGTATAACTATATTCTATATATTCACTTACACTAGAATATTTGTATATATAGGATATATGTATATATTATATATTTATATATCATATATTTATATATACATGCTTGTAAGTATATGTACATAAATTACATAAAATAGTTAAATATTAAATACTTCATTTAATTGTATATTTTTTATAATTACTGTGAACTTGTTGACAAATTGTTTATGTTTTAGCATAGATATTGTTTTATTTAATACATGGAGCCTTTCTCAACTGTTTGTTTTTGCATATTTAAGTAAAATACAATGATTTTGTATTGTTCTTAATTGTAGATTTGTGGAATGGTTAATGAAATATAAGCTATATATTGTTAATAGAAATATCTTAATATATTTTGTGTTTCTATCATACTTTTTTTTATAAATTTTTCCCGTGGCGTGTTTATTTTAATGAGTTCTTTATTTTTCAGTTTTTTTTTTTAATTAAAACCCATTTATGAATAATTTATTTAAATTTCGTTATTTAATTATAATTGAGGCAACGAAAATTAAGTACCGATCATAAACACTCACCCAGAAGAAAAATAATAAAAGTTATTATTACTCTTAATTAGTGAGTTTTCTTCATTGTATCTGATAGGTGACATTTAAATAGATTAACAAAAACGGATAAATTTAGTTGATTTTCCAAATTACCAGTAACTGAAACTGTGCAGCCATAAATTACTTTTTATTTGTCCAACACCACTTTACACACTTTAAATTTGTATATTATTGAAATTATTACTTGTCACCAATGATATAGATAAGCAACATAATATTTTAATCAAGCTCACAGCACCTACTACAACAAATTTGTATCCGTGCACAGTGGGCCAGAAATCGTAACCACTGGCCAAAATTCAAATTTGTCAACTTTCTAATATAGCCCTTGTATGTTGGTACAGGAAAGGCAACATAATAAACCTTCTAAGAATGAATTCAAATCAACCCACATCCCTGTTGCATTTTCCAGATAATCAGGCATTATCAATATTGGTAAGACGTCAAACTGAGCAAGCACCAATATCGAGCAATCAGAGCCTATGCGAAGGAAAATGGGGCGAACATTTATCCTTCCTACAATAAAGTATGAGCTGCAAAGAATAAGTGTTATCCGTTCAAGGACTCAATAACAGTCAATGAAACGATTGCGGAAGTAAAACTTCAAAATCTTCTCGGTCACACAGTTTCACACATCATCGAATCACACGAGGAAGTATTGAAGAGCGTTGATGAATTTCTTAACAATATTGTGTTAGTTTCGAAATGGGGGTTTGATAGAAGTAGCAGACGGTTCCAATACAGGTATTAAATTATATAATATTTTTAGGGGAGAAAAAAATTATCTGGCAGAACCCAAAACCATCATCTCCAAGATATTGTAGGCCCATTCGAATTCAATTTGCAAAAGAAAGTACCAAGTTAACGACTAAATTGAAAATTTGTCATCATTCGAAGCTGTTGTTTCCGGATATGACATTAAAGTCACCCATCAGCTTTTATTTACCATGATTGATAGTAAAGTTTGTAATGCTATAACTGCCACCAGCTCAGCACAAAGGAGCTATTTATGTGGAGCTACTCCCAAGAAGATGAACAATATTGAAAAGGTCGTTCAAAGAGATATATATTAGTACTGTGAATTTTGGGCTGTCAATTCTTCACACATGGGTTTGTGATCTTATCAACAATGGTAGGCACGGGGCATAGAAAAACATGCTAGTGTAAAAACAAGAAAAAACAAAATCCTAAAAGAGTTTGCTGATCAAATGGGTTTAATGGTAGACAAAGTGCGACTTGGAGGAGCAGGAATTTCCATAGATGGAATCACAGCAAGACGTTTTTTCAAAAACTCCTCATTATCATCAGAAATCATGGACTTAAACCCAGATTTGATTTATAGGTGTTCCGTGATATTGAATGGCATGTCATCTGGATATAAAATGAACGAGGAGAAATTTAATATTTATGCAAAAGAAACAGACTGTTAGTGACAAAATATCCATGGTTTATATGCTGTCGAGCTATAAATCAATTGTCGGAAGAAGCGCGGAACAAAGGTTTGAAGTTATATAGATAGAAACAAACTATAAACATTTCTAGAACGTCAGCTAATGAGGATTTAATCTGTGCACTTTTAACATCATCTGATCCTTTAATAACAAGTATGAGGACTTGACCTAAAAAACCAACATCTAAGTTGTTTTAAATCTACTATGTTCCAACTTAGGAACAAATAATGAACCATTTGGGATTCTTGATCCAGTGAAACTGACAATAATAATAAGGAAGATGATTATGATGATGATTTCGTTGATCATTATTTTTAAATATTTTTTTATAATGCTGGGTATAAATTCAAAGCATCTCAATTTTTTTTTATATACATAGTTTTCCATTTCTTGTAATTAACTCTAGTTTCAATTTTTTTAAGTTTTTCTAAAATCCTCGACGTAAATGAAATATAACCTCAAATTTTTATAATTTTCTTGTGCAATTTATTTTTTTCTCCCTATTTGTATTTTTTTTTATTATTTTTCTGTGTTTTGGTCACATTGAATGTACCGCCAAATTTTTATAATTTTCTATACATATAATATTTTCCACCCCTATAACAAACCTTTGAAGATTATATTATTTTCATGTTCATCTGAAAATTTCAGAATTTTGGCCGGTGACTAAAATTTCTGGCCCACTGTGGCCATGATGTTGAAATTTATATTATTTCTGTTTAACCAGAAAATAAAAAATTCTATATTTTGTGGAACATTTTCATGGTGTATTATTATAAAAGGTATATTATTTCCAAAAAGCTATATTTTCTGTTGTACAGCGATCGATATAACTTCCGTTTTGTAATTTAAATACAAAGTGCGCTATAATATAATCTGTACTTTAAAACATTTCAATTAAGGTAGGTACTGTTTTTCTAATAAATGAATGTATTAAATACTAAAAGATGTCAAACAACATTTATAAATTTTAGCTATATGTTTAGAGAATTAACCTTTTTTTAATTGGATTTGGATTATTTGAATAATTGGCATAAATAGTAACTTTCAAAGCAATTGTGTATCTTTGTTTTTAATCATCTACTATAAGTGTTAATTATGGAATACTTCGAAAATTATAAAAAAACATGATATGCTAAAGCTGACATCGATTGTTTTGTTATGCATGGTAGTTAGTTCCCCTGTAGTTGAACCATATTGTAAACCTCACCCTAAAACATGCACAAAAGAGAATTTGTAGCAGGGAATAGTTAATGTTTTGTGTTACAAAAAGCTGAACAAAACACTTCTTGTAGAAAACTAGAGAAAGAGATGAGTGAAACAAAAACATAATCCCATAAATTTTTGTCATCTGTGAAAATTAACACCCTGTTAATTTTAAAATGGTTTAACCAAGATTTGCTTATAATTAAATTAACAGGTTATTTTTTATTAATTCACTGTTATTTTTATCAAATTTAGAGAATAGGTCATATGTTCAGAAAAACGCAGTAATAATTTCACTAACAGGACACTAATTATGACACGCTATTATGAAAAAAAGGGTATACAAGCATGTTCGGAACAGTATTCACCCTTGCTATGATTTCTTATTATTGATGTGCTTAGAAAATTACTTTTATGTGAAATTAACATTGTGTATGTGCTAAATTAAAATAAATAAGCTATAGATATATTTGACATGCAGAACACTTAAGTTCAACTTAAAGAGGAATAATTTATAACACTTGGATTAGATACTGGAGCAGGCATATGCCAAAAGTCCATTATGCTGTTTGAACAAAAATAATATGAATGCAGTCTTATTTATCTATTACACATCTCATTTTAAAGGCAACATTTAATAATATTTTAATGTAAATTAATATGGCGAAACTACAAAAAAAAACGAAAAATTAGTGCTTCGTAAAACTGTTTTTTGTGATCTTACACAAAAATGTTGAGTTTTTATTATAAATTATAAATACAATCGGTTCCTCCTCTTCTACCATTAAAGGTGTTAGAGGTTAAAAATTTTCCATTATTCCAATCCCCTTTTACAGAACTTGTGCCATTCCTGCCGTACCAAGCCAATCCCTCTGCTATCACCCAGTTGCTCTCTCTTTTGGTAATAATCTTTGACAGTGATATGTCCCATATCGTCATCGCTGTTCCTCTTGGTCTTCTTCCTTGCGTCGCTGCTTCCCATACTAATTTTGCCAATCTGGTCTCGATCATCCTATTCAGATGTCCATACCATCTAAGATGTCCCTCTTCTATCTTTTCCTGTACCCTTCTTGCTGATAATTTTTCTCGGATATCTTCATTCTTTATCCTATCCCTTCTTGTGATTCCCTCGACCCGTCTCAAAAACTTAATTTCTTCTGACTGTATCCTACTCTTGTGTCGCTCCCAGAGCACCCATGAGTCAGTGCCATGCAGCAATACTTTTCATTTTAGTCTCTTTTTTTATTTCTCTTCTGTCCAAGAATTTTTTGTTGAGACAATGAAACAAACCCGCCGCACTGTGCAGTCTACTGCTTACAACACCTTCTAACTTTCCTGCACCATCAATTTAAGAAACCAGATACTTGAACATCTGCACTTGTTCCACCCACACTTTGTTTATTTCAGTGCTCAATTCTCTCCTTTTCTTTCCAACCATCATTACTTTTGTCTTAAAAACATTTATTTTCATGTTCTTCCACATCAACTCTCTATCCCAAATTTGAATACTTTACCACATGAAACTCCTCTGACTGTTCGTTTACAGTCCTAACATAACACGTATTGTCACTATAAATAGCCATTCTCAGGTTTCTTTTACTCGCCTTCCTCTGAGAATACTCCAGACATCACTCTTTTGAACTCTATAAAAAGCCTTCTCCAGGTTGATGTAGCACAATCTTCTTCTGCACTTGCCTAAGAACAAACACCAGATCTTGTGTGCTTTTTTCAGACCGAAAACCACGCTGTTCGTCCTCCATCAGTGGTTCAACTTATTCCTGTAATTTGTCTGCTAATATACGTTCATAAATCTCCCCCGGCACACTAATAATGTAATTTGCACATTTTCTGTTGCCTCCCTTCTTAAACAGGGGCAATATAACTGCAGTCCTTTGGCTCTTTTCGGTACATCCAAGTCAACACAAAAACCTCCGCCCCATATATCCATCGTGCCATTATTAATTTAGGTTTTATCACCACATTTCCATTCCTATCCACTATTTGTTTCAAAGGCCACTGCTGCTTTTCATAGATTTCTCAACACTATATAAAACAGCTCCAGGTTTTCCCGGCTATGCCTTCCCATACTCTGACCATTCCCTTATTTATAAATAAATATTTAAAGTGTTACAGTTTTACACTAATACGAACAAAATAATTCCCGATTGTTCACTGACGAAAATTTGTTCACTGACTAAAATTTTTTCACTGAGGTGATTTCTTAGTTCACATTATTCACGGTAAGTGGGCACTTACTGTCTGCCTTGAAATATGTGATAAGTAATTTAATGTACAATCTTAATTTCATACAAACACCATTTTCAGATTTAACGGATAATCGCATTTAACAGACACCCATTTTCCCTCCGATTAGTCCGAATAATCGGAGGATCACTGTATAAGTCATCTAGTGTTCCACACCATATATATCCTGGTGATTTTCGTAGACGTTTGGACTTCTGCGAATGGTCTATTCGAAGATGCAATAAAGACCCAACGTTTCCACAAACAATTATTTGCATGGTTGAGGGAGACGCCTGTATCAAGTGATTTAATAGGCACAAAAATCACCACTGGTCAAATGAGAATTTGCATTTGTAAATATGAAACCTAGGCAAGTAAAGATGTGGTTTTAATGTAAGCTGCTATTAAAAAGTATGTAGAATTAGTAACATATTTTCAAAGGAAACATGACATCTGCGTGATATATGGAACGTTTAGATACTCGCATATTGTGTGTAATTTTCCAACAGGACTGCACCCCACTACAATGACCAATAACTGAATTGGAACGTTTGGACCAATCACGTGGTTGCCAAGGTCACCAGATTTGTTGCCGTTAGATTATTTTGTATGAAATTGATACGGAAGAAAAACAATACTCTAGAAGATTTGCAAAATAATTTAGAAGCAGCTGTTTATAAAATTAAACCTATTTGTATTTTAAATGCTCTACATTCTGTCAGAATGCATTGTACAACATGGTGGAGAATTTGAGCACTGATTATAATGTTTAGTTTTTGTATTTAATTTCTTGTAGTATATTCAGTAGCAATTTCCATTATTTTACTAATAATGTTGTTTTTATCTTCAGGTTTTCCAGGAGATAACCGTGTGTTGGCTTTTGTTTTTGCCGACGCTTCGTCCACCGTTGCAGGGGACATTCTCAAGACATGTAGCTGTTAAAAGTGCTAATTATAGATTGCCATATAGCTTTGAAAAGTGCTAGTTATAGGTTCCAACCAGCTCTAAAAAGTGCTAATAATAGAATAACATGTAGCTTTCACAAGTGCTAGTCAAGAAATAATTTATTTCTGTGTAGACACATTGCATGTCAACTCTAGTTCACATGAAAACCTGTTACTGTTTGCCTATATACATTTTTCATTGAATATTCTACAGTTATGACTATAAATTTAGCTATGAGTATTTCTGACATATTTCCAGCTTTCTTAAAAGGACTTGTAACCAATGATACATAGTACGTTTGTAATACTAAGGAAGTCTGTGCTGTTTGACTAGACAATGATTACATACGCATTATCTTGAAGGGATTTCAAATCCATACTTAACATTTTTAATCTAACGTGGTATGTAGCACGTCCGCAGTTCATAGCACACTCTTAATGTGAAGAAAGTCTGTGCTGTTTGACTAGATAAAGTTATCTTCAAAAGGGGCTTCAAACCCTTACTGAACCTATTTTAACATAACGTGGTGCGTAACATGCCCGCGGTTTTTAACACACTCGTAATCTATAGGAAGTATGTGCTGTTTGACTACACAACGATTACAAATATGCTTCTAACTCGTACTTATGCATATGGTTCGAATTATGTGTTCATTAACAATTTGAAGGAGTTTTAAGTAGTAGCATAACTCATATTACTAAAAAATATGTCATTTAAATCTTCAGTTTGTCTTGTATTCTTAATCTTCTATCACCTTTAGCGTCAGACATCAATATTTAATAAAACATTTACTGTCAGACGTCAGCATTTAATAAAACTTTTAGAGTCAGACTTCAGTATTTAATGAAACCTTTAGAGTCAAATGAAACCTGAAACAACTATATAACCTAACTAATTGCACAATATTATTAATTTAATGTAAAATCAAACTTTAAATCAGCAGTTTTTCCTCACTTTAAACCAATTATGGTATTATTTTTCAAATTCACTTTTAAACAAAGAGGGCACTAGGCCCAAAACTACCTTGTTAGTAAATCTACTTATATTCACAAGTTCATTTTGATGTTTTGCTTTGTTCATATAATCTATATTTGTAGGGGAGATTTATATAGGCTATTTCAAAAGTCGCAATAATAAGGTTATTAGTCTAAAATATATAAAAACAAAATATCTTTCAAGGTACATAATTGAAAGACAAATAATATGACAAGAAAATACTCACTATTTTGATTATATACCTACTAAATCCAAATTTTAAATTACAAATATGACAATACAAATAAACTATTAAGTATTTAAAATAATACTCACTGACAAGATCAATTGAAGTGTTTATTACTGTGATAATTCATATGTGTCACGAAAAATAATCGGGGGAATACCATGTTGGTATATCACATATTGAGGTGACGTTATTGCCAGTTAGACAATATGGCGGACAAACGAACATAACACGTTAAAAAAGCTTTCGGCTAACACATACATTATTTGTTATGAAGTAAAGTAACCTACACTCTTTGCACGAAACATTAAACAAGTAAAAAAAACACATTCATCAGGTAAACTGCAAAGTTGTCTCACTACTAAAGTTAATTCAACTTAGTAAAAATACTACAACTGCCCGCTAGAGTATTACATTAAACAAATGCTCCTGTCGGTAAAACAGAAGAGGAGCAAAGGTTCCCCGGTTTCACTTAATTTGTTTGAAAATATTGGTATATAATAGCGTTTTTTCTTGGGCCACACTGGGGGAATACTGACGCACGATTCGCAACATTAGGGACTTTCATACAATTTTTTAAATTCCCGCCAACTTAATTACAACGTTTTTCATTGGGCGAAATGGTGCGGGGCAAATGTGACCCAACAGTACATTGAGATTTTAACCTGTAAATTCGACTTGTGTTTACTTTGTTGGCCTATATGTTTTCGCGCGCTTTGAATTGACATTTTGTTACAGTTACAGAGATAGGACAAATGTTTCTTATCATATTTATATCTAATGAATTCTAATCGATTGGGTATTGAAGAACTAGCTATAGCTTTTCCACTTCATAATGTTAACATTTGTTTTTAAATATTTGATTTTATGTTACCTACGATCTTATGTAATAATTTCATTGGCATGAGTTAGGAATATTTAAAATTATATTACTTTATTTATTACAATTGTATCCTCGCTAGTAGTTAATAAAGATTTTTGAATTACATACAACCAAGTCACATGCATTGTGTGTATACATTACCATAACCAAAAATTCAAATGAAGTGTAATACGGCACGACCTTTCAAAGCCGGTGCAACGTTGACTGCACCTTCGCACTAAATAAATAGGTGGGTATTCCAAAAATTGCTGTTCTCTTAATGCGTCGAATGGAAAATATTATAACTCTAAAATGACAGTAATACTTAATATTTTCGCTAGTAATACAAATATGTTCATAATGAAAACATTTAATACTGAAAACCACTCTGAATTTGTAATGAAAGTATGTAATAAAATTTCAAATGTAGATACTATTAAATAAGTATAAAAATACTTAAAATCAAAGATTAATTACCAAATAAATGATTCGTTTTCGCCGGAAAGTAAGTTGGATAATTCTAGTGTAGTTGGTTGCCTATATTAAGTAAATCACAGAGAAACCCTGTACTAATAGTACTTAAATAGACTATCGTGGTCTTATTAATTAATAGTGTTTTTAGATCATGAACTACGGCAGATTTAATAGTTGGCTAAAACAACTGAATTCATAAACGAAAGTCTAGCGTTTTAAACCGTGAAATACAAACTAAAATTTAAACAGGCAAATCGTGGGTTTAAAGCCAACTATATAAATAAGTTTCTTAGATGCAGTTTTTTTTTATCTGATTGGCCGATGTTTAAATGCGAATGGTGACGCCAAAACGTATCTTATTGTTTTTGCTTTACTTCTATGTTTACATACTGATTTCTTTTGACTTGGCACTTCGTACATTTACACTTCTTTATCGAAGTTGGCCCCTAAAAGAAGAAGATGAAGGCTTGTCACTTGCGCTTATGTATTTATATGTATAATTAACTAGCGTGTACTCGCGAAACATCACGGGCAAACTTATTAAGAGAAATATGTGTAAGAGATCTTGTTTGATATGCACAGAACCTTCAGAAACGGTCAGTTTGACACTTCTATTTAATTTGACAACTCGCAATGCAGCACCTGCTGTTGTTGTATTTTCAAGTTGAGATTGCTGACGTTGTATTCGTATCTTGAGTATAGCGTGATGCAACGTTAGCTAGCGAATCGTTTGCTCGAAAACTCTAGATTCTTTCAGCATCTTCTCGCGCAAGCCGCAATTTAGCTTCGAGTGGTGAGTAATTACCATTGTGAGAGGTGCTTCGTTACGCCGCTTCGTACGTATTTTTCTTTGATAAACGCCTAATAAGCGGCCTCTCTGGTAGCTTATTTATTATCCTCATCGTTCCTTTTCAACTTCACAAAAGTTTTAAACTTGCACAAACATTCAGAATTAGATAGAAATTTAGTTGTGAATTTGAAGCTTCGATTTATAATTGTTGACACATATGCAAGTAGCTTCAAGGCATTACACGTTAAGGACATGGAGGGATCAACAAAACTATTGGATTTTATTGATGATTATATTAACTTTTTTCAATCATACTTCAAAGTAAATAACAAACCATTCTAATTTTTTTAATCTAGTTTCCAATATTTTTAATAAAATTCCAAATAGTTGGGGTGTCAAAAGCAGATGATTGAAGTATCTGTTACGGATGATTTAACAGCATTTTTCATTAATTATAAAATAGAGGCTTGGATATACAATTGTGGAATTTCTTACGGTTAAGAACAAGACTGGATCGACAGCTGAAATATATTTCAAGGTTTCCGGCAATATCCAGCTTCTTGCCCTTAGGATATCCCAGAGCTGCAGTAGATAACACTACTATAAATTATATATTTTGCATTGTAACTAACAATGTCAGTACTGCGGAGGGTGTGTTTGGTGTGGTCATTAATACCCTTCATCCAAATTTAATCTTCATTTCTGAGTTGGAGGACAGTAATAATTTTCAGTTTGTAATTTTCAGAAAAAAAGACTCAAACCTTTTCATTTTAACCATCCTAGGAACCACAAATTTGATTTCTTCAATTCTCCTTCTTGCTGTTTGTTCTCAAACCCCTTGTTGCTCTGTTATTTCCATTTCGAGCTTGCTACTATAAGGAACACCTTCGCTGCACTAAATACGCCGCTGATGACTCTAGCTTAGCCATTCGTATTGTACCCTGTAGCCGTTTAAAATACAAACATTTCAAAAATCGTCTATGCACGGTCTCCATGAAATTTATGTATTGTTGAGTGAGGGGGGACCAAATAATAGAACAATACTCCAGTTTAGAATGAACAAAAGCGTAGGGCAGTTCTTGTAACAAAGCCCAGCAATGTGAGGGTAGATAGTAAGGCCTCTATCAGAAATAACACCAAAATTCCTCATTGAATTGACTACATCCAAGACAGTGTCATTGACATTATAATAAAATTTAATGGGATTACGTTTACGAGTGGAACTCATAAATTTACTTTTCTTGACATTAAGTAATAAGCGGTTGGCATCACACTAATGCACAATATAGATAATTCTTAGGGTCTCCTATGGAGAGATGGATACAACTTAAGGTTATCAGCAAAATATCACATGTGTTGTCAATGAAATCAGTAATGTCATGTACGAAAATGATGAATAATAAAGGTCTTAGTATAGATCCCTGAGGGACGCCAGAAGTAGCCAATAATGTAGACAAACTAAAGCCCTTGTGATAAATAGATAGCTGCCTATTAGATAAATAACTGAAAACACTAACCAAAGAAGTGGAAAAACTAAACGAATTAAGCTTAGAAAGGAGGATAAAGTGATCAGAGCGATCAAAAGCCTTGACAAAGTCGGTAAAAATGACTTCAACCTGCCCACTACCATCAACAATTAACAAGATAAATTGGATAGTTGACGATAGATGCGCATAAAGTCGTGTATGTAGAAAGATATACGATCCTGTGGGTAAACTAAGGAGTGAATATTGGATGCAAAGACCTTCACAAAGTTCGAAAGAATAGCAATAGGTCTGCAGTTCCTAACATCCCTACATTACCCGAATGGGCGAAAAACATCAGAGAGAAAAATAATGAGAAAGCGTTAACAATATCAAGAGGAGTATCTAGCTCCCCATACTCACAAACCAATGAAGAATGCAAAGATCCACCGCCCTTAATATTTAGGTCAGGGCCCAATGGAACCCGCAGACCTTTCTGCGAAGTGCTTGAGGGCCGCAGATATAGCCAGTTGGTAGATCTTCCCAAATTGGGAAATTGCCTGGCATAAAAAAGATTCCGAGGAAATCGTCTACTCAGCCTATGCAAATGAGCTTTACGACGAATGTCTCTAATAATAATGTGGGTATGCCATGAGGGATAAAGTTTCTTAGGGTAAGAAGATAAGAGTACGCAGATGTCGAAAACAGAATATAAATTAGAATACACAAAAGCACAAGGCCGTTAACATCTTCAAAAAGAAGTAATGGGCCCCAAGCCAATGCGAGAAATTAAGCCTTATAGCAGAGATAAATTAGCATTTTTAAAGTTATATGTACGAACTGATGAGTTGGGTAGGGCTGTAGGACTGCGTCTCACATGACACATAATTGAGATATCGAGGGCTGGGTGGTAGATCTCTTCAACAACCACAGAATCAAGTTGACAATCAACAGGTCATTGAGTATTTGAAAATACAAGCTTAGTATTTTTGCTCGGTGATTTTTAACCTCATTAAACTGAGCAAGATTAAAGAATGTACCAAATTTGTACACTACCCTACTACAGTTATTTCCTGCAAGTGGAGACCCAACCACAATGAAATTTAAATCACCAACCTACAATATCTTATCACCACAGAAAATTCAAATTCTCGAAAAAATCAACAACGGTTGAATATATTTGTGAATTCCAAGTGGAATGTAGACAACAATCAAATATATAGTCAAAGTAACAAACTGACATTTAATACAAATCAAGTCAATATTATGTGGCAATATTTGAAAACAATCATTAACATCAACAACACTAGACTTGAACTGGACATTTACAGCAAGCACAACGCCGCCACCCCGAGAAACTTCACTGGCCGACAAATTTCTGTTAGATCTGTATACAAGTCAAAAACACCATCAGTAAGCCAGGTCTCAATAAGTGCAACAGAATCGGTATCCAGTGTGGAAATGCCAGTTTGGAATGTATCAAGCTTAGTATTTAAGCCACGAACATTTTGATAATAAATATTAACAGATCCTGAGGAAGAACTCGATGTCATTCTGGAAATCGACATCACGGTGGAACTCAGGTCACATTCGATTTCCATCGAACCGACGCAAAAATGTCATAAAGACAAATTTATTCGTTTCTTCGAAGGCATTCCTAATTTGGTTGTTATATATCCGTTTGTAACATGTGTACACGTTGATTAGAAATAAGCGGTGAAAACATAATCTTTATAGTTTTGAGAATTCCTAAATTGAAACGTATAAAATATGGTAATATTCGGTCAATTATAAAAAAAATCGGCCATGATGCCTCTGTCTGTAGTTTATCTGTGGACATTTACGATGTGCGAATAAGCTATGCATATAAATTTAGCTAGGTATTATTTTGTCATTGTACCATGTATTGATAGAAACTCGTGCCATTTCCCGATGGTTGGCAAAATGCTGTGAAACGCGCAGGCCCAGTAAAATTTAAATGCTTAAGACGGCCCTGCCCTTCAAATACGCTTCTCTAGCAAACTGACTACTCATTAAATTGCACACTTGTGTTTGTGGCAATTGCATACGAGTTCAATTATCAGTATCGATTAAGAGGTACTTCTGTTTTTGTGAAAAAATCAAGCTTATACATACAGACAAAACAGACATGCTATTTGTATTCCCGCTTAGACGTTTGAATGTATTGAGCTGGCGCACACGTGACGTTACCGTAGAAATCTCAGCTCTAGGTTATTTTTGTCAAGCTAGTTAGTTGTGTTAGATTATGTCCTCTAGATTTTAATAGTTCTATAAAATGCCAAATATAATTAACGAAATCAAACTAGATTTTAAAGATGTGCTGCTACGCCCAAAAAGATCAACACTTAGGAGCAGGAACGACGTAAGTATTGATCATATTTGCCTTACATAGATACATAGAAACACTAGATTTATTTGTGCATGTAATATACTGACAGAAATTGGTGCAAAAAATTACGCGATCAAATCCATAGGTAATTTTTTTTAAACGTTTTCTTAAATATTAATTAGGCATTGGTTCTTAACTGTGCTAGAGTTCATTTAAGAGAGCGCCTTAAAAGATTTTAAGTGTTGTTTAATATAAGATATTTAATAAATAATTATCTCATTATTAAAGTATGTTCTTATATAGCGGGGAATCCCATATGTAGTACTCAACTGATGGACGTTTAAATCGGTAGGTAAATATGGTGTGGGCTGAATAAAAAACCGGATGTTTTTGCTATTGAAAAAATAATGGTCTGCATTTTATATAACTATTTGTAAACCGTGTGCAATAAATTGGCGAAGCTGTCCGGAAAGAAACATTAACAAATATATGAATAAATCATTCGTACAGAACAGTATTAGTTTATTTCAAAATCAATGACGAAATTTACTATGTATTTATGTTTACTATATGTATCGAGTGCTCTAATAAAACAGAAACAATCTTCCCACAAGATACTGAAAAAAGTAGCAAAAGTAAAGGTAAGATTGGCAGGAAAATCAAAATCATTTACAGTGTCTTTAAGTATCTACAGTTATAACACTTGCAATATACAAGGTGATTCAAATTAGAACGTTCATGTTTACAAACTAAAAATTTTGACTTAGAGTCACATTTGTATTAAATAAAATATTATATAATAATATAAAAAGTTTTCTTATTCTGAATTTTTTTAAATATACGTCCTATACTTTAGATAAAAATGATCATTAATGGCAGAAAAAAATGTTTTGAACTGGGTTCCATTTAAAAAGAGTAGATCACAAGCATTCTTTTTTTTATTGTTGCAAATCCAGCCACCCTTAATAACTCTGGATCCGAAGAGGACATGATTATAAGTAAAAACGCGTTAATTTATATTTTGACGGTCAAGTTCAAACAGCTATCGAAACTTTGAAATCTTAAATAGCATGCCCTATGTATTTCATTTTAAAGAGCGTACAAAACAAACAAATAATGATTCGATAGTGGTTTTAAACTTCCTCCTCGAAATCTAAATTGACTCAAAATTTCAGAGTTCATCTGAGTGGCTAGTTTTGAAATGAGGGCATTATAAATGTGGACACTATCCAGCTAAAAGTTAAGCTTTAAAGTCATGTGAGGTAAAGAATTTTTCATACTCCCAAGGTGGAATAAAACTTGTTTTTTTTTTTAAATTTGTTGATAGTGCCTGTAGTATCATATAAATAAAATAAAATCAAGAATATTTTATATTAAAAAAATATATCCGCAAAATAATAGAAACGATAATTTATACAAATATATATATATATATATATATATATATATATATATATATATAAGATTTAATTAATGATCCCAGTCGTTTATGTGCACGTCTAACCTCTCGTTGTTTGTTTATAATTAAATATTTCACCTTATTTATTACAGCCCTGAAGATGACGCAGGGTCGTCGAAATATGTCGGCTTAATAACTTTCAAAAATCAAACTGGTGTTTCAATTGGACTAATTAATTAATTTATTGATTATACGACTAGAAGCTAATGTAGTAACAACTTCTGTATATTTTCCAGTATATATCATAAATCATAGTTTCCCAATATTTTGTGGTTCACCGTGTGTTTGCTTATTGTTGAGGTGACCAACTTTTTTAACTTCTTATTGCCCACTTGCTCCTCAACGTACCCCTATTTCCCATAGAGCCAGCAACTTCTCCTCCCAGACCCCTACAGCGCCCACTTTGAATCACAAAGTTCGAATGGCTTTATGCTAAATGTTGAGGATTTCAGTTGAATAAAATGCTTGAAAGAAAGTTACCCTTTTTACAAAATAAAAGTCTAGGCTTTTGTATAATTTCCATGAATATATGTAACCCAAATTTAAGATAAATTTCCTCTACAGTTTCCAAGAATTCACAGTTATCTCAAAAAATACTGCATCACCGATTTGTCTCATCAGCAATAAGCGTAATTAAGTCATAGTTCAAACACAATTCAAAATAATCAATAACGCTTTGTTTATGGCCAAACAGTTAATATCGTATAACAGTTTCGGAAGAAACAGTTTTAAAAAAATAACGTCTAGCTCGTCTAGAACTGAAACGCTAGATAAGTTTTTCCGTTGATTTATTTAGACAGTTTTATATTTTAGTTTCAGTTTTCGCTCTTTAAAAATGGTTTGGTTGAATCTAACAAAAGGGTATTGTATTTTTGCCTAGCAGAAAACGGTAGATACACAATTATTTAATTTTGTTTGGGCTTTTAATGAATCACACTCGCTGGCTAACGACTTGGTATATTTGTTAAACAGCAATTATACGTCGACTACAGTTTTTATAGTTGCATATAAAACCGTAAAATGAGCTCACATGTAACTCCCTATTCGATTCATTTTCAATTAATCTGTTGTAAGAGGCCTAATACCTACTACAACTGTGCATGTCAGTTGTTCGCAAATCATGTGTAACAGGTAATTTATTGACATGCTTTTAGTTCTTATAGTGTCAAGTGTTTCCTGCTCTTTTAAAATCTATCTATTTAGAGAAACTGTTTTATGTTATAGCTGTTATTTTTAAGAAACTGTTTATCTGTTCTCTTTGATCAGTATAATTGTTAATTTCTTGCCACAAAAAGTATTGAATTACTTCTTTTTTCACATCACTCTATTCAATGAAATCAATTTGTACACGATCGTTAAGAGCTTTGCCAAAATCACAATTTAAACTATCATTTGAAGTAATATATGTTCTACTAATAATTGAAGCGATGTTGAAAAGGATAAATTATTTTATAATATTCAAAAGGTTGTTCGCTGCCTTGCGATTCGAAAAGTAATTAAATACAAACTGTGGGGCATTTGACCATCAGATCATTCAATATTGCCATATGTGCGAAAAAATTAATTTGAAATTGCGAGAAACAAAAATACCCATATAGTATATTTCTCTGGAGAATAGGTCACACATTTTTGACGAAATTTGGGATTTTAAAAATCTGTATACACGTGCGCCTATTAACTTATTAGTGCAAGAAAAATATGTTCTATTCCAATAAAGTAACAAAAATGTAGCCTATCTATGGACTGTTGCGCAAGCTTAGTGTTCTGTGTTCGAATTCGCGCGAAATACAAAACCATAAAAAGGCATTCCAAATTTTATATAATTATAAAATAATACGGTTCAGCAAAAAATCAGCCAAAAGTACCGCTGAATTATTAATGCACGGAAACAAACTCAGTGGGTGTCAAGAGTCTGAAATAAAATTCATATTTTGTTTTTGGTTGGCTTATGAACATTACACTTGAAACAGGTTATATTTTCTTCTCCCACTTAATGGGCTAAGACGTCATCGATCTTTTTTTTAAATTACACCCTCTATTTTTTCATCAAAAATGAAAAATCCTACTCTTTCTGAGCTCAGCGATATCCCACAAGGCAGGTCTGAAGAAAATACTTTTCAAAATATAGAGATGCAAACATCCAAAAAACGAAATTTTGTTTACTGTTATTATTTCGTACTGTTTGCAGATACTTAAATGTGATTTTTTTGTCACAAAAGCAAAGGGAATTAGAAAAATCATTGGAAGTTTGAATATTTAATTTTATAATATTATAATTTTTTATTTCTATATGCCATAGAAATTAATTTTGAAGGTTACTACTATGTTCTTTCGAATTTTTTTTTTATTTTCAAATATCTAAACAGTAGTTCTCAATAATTCCAGAAAAAAATAAATTATCATGTTTTGTATGTTTGCACTTTTATATCTTGAAAAATGAAGTTTTAATTTTAAAAAAGATAGTCCTTACCCAACCAAAAGAAATTATGAATTTTATTCCAAAAGTTTGAAATTCATATAAATCAGTAACTGCGAAGTATGGTGTACGGACTAAGTCGTAGAATGGTTAAACTTATGTCTTGAAAGCAAAGAAAAAAATATTTTTAGTATTAAAAATATTAAAGAGGACACATGTTAGTCGGGATGTTAGAGAAGTATCTGTTCCTTATGGTGTTTAAGTGGATTTTTGCTCGACCAGTATTTGGATGGATGACCTTGCCACCTCGCATAGTTGTTGTTACCAACTTATGAGCTTCGATCCGAGGCGATGGGAGGGTTTTCCCCAGGACAAAGGATCTACCCTGTGTCAAGGTGCATCGGATGGGTTCTTTTTTACGAATAAAATGTTTTTAAAAAATGGAGAACAAATATTACTCTAAATATGAAGGGCGGCTTCCACTCAGCTGTGTGAATAAAATTGATATTGAACAGTAAAAATATTGGAGTAATAGATTAAACGAGTTTTAAAAATGTAATAGAGAAAATTGAATTGTATCAAATAAATGATCTTCATTCAGAACATATTCTACAAAGTTTTTAATATTTCAATCTACTGATTAAAAACAATTTACAAAGAAAATAATTAAATCTAAAGGCAGATTAGGTGTCAAATTCTTATCAGAGAAATACAAATATACATATCAATTAAAATTTTAAAAACTATTGACACAAAAATCATTTCAGCCTTCTACTTTCATATCGGCTTCAAAAAATAAAAACTTCAGATTATGTATATTCTATGCATTGTTACATTTACATTCGTAAGTACGTGGAAAACAGCTAATTACTATCAATAGCAGTGCTGATGACGTCTTAATGACAGAAACACGTGTCCACTGCA
>JAWQRN010000180.1:0-35039 GCA_033557685.1 Sperchopsis tessellata
ATAAAATGATTTATATATATATATATATATATATATATATATATATATATATATATATATATATATATAAATTGAAAGAACGAAGTATCACTAACCATCTTGCCATTTAAAATTTTTAAGATTGGCAAAATGAATCCAAAATTCGCCTCTCTCGAAACTAAAGTTAAGTTATTGAGGGTAGTACGTTTTCGTTAGGACATTTGTATTAACATCTCACTGGGATTTATGTATAATATCTCAATAAATATACATTCCAGATATTTATTTTAGAACACACTTTGGGACGTTTTAAAATCAGAGCATACCCATTTTTTAAAAATGAATAAACAAAAATGTATCGGAATTTAACGAAGGAATGAACAACTTCCGTTATTAAACCTTCTGAATCAAAACAATGGGTTCGAATAGAATCGGAATTACTGGAAACTGCCTTGATTGAAACATCGAAATTATTCGGCGTAGATGTTTATCGGTCAGTCACAGTATCATCCGAAGATAGAATTGTTTTAATGGTAAATGGGGTAAAACTGATGCCATGCAGCCAAACAGGGGCCTACCGGAAACAATCAAATAGGCGCGGGTCAGCGAAAGTTTCCGCTCCTATTGAAAACCAACAACGTGTGACGATGCAGCATCCGCTGTATCACAACTTGTGAAATCACGTGAAAATAATTCTGTACGCTTAACTCACCGATATATGTCTAATTAACAATGAACGTATATAATTTTGTGTCAGTAACGTCCGATATTTCATTTATGAGAAAGTATCACTCGACAATAATAGATCTATATAATGGTAACTTATGCTACCTTTATAAAAACATTCAACAATATATTTAGGACATCTAACCTTTTATAAAAATTAAAACAAGGATACATTTACGGAAAATATACATAAAGCAAAATATGCAATACATGAAGATACCCACTAATTTAAATTCTATCTAATAATGAAAGTATAAATAAACAAATATTTGGCTTTAAAATTATCCTCATCGTCCGTTATCGAGAATAAAAACATCAAAAGTCGTTACTCAGATTTCTAATCTGAACATGGGCAATATAGATTACGTCACAAGTAACGGCTAAATATTCCGACGTTTTCCATCTATATTACCCAGCATATGCCCCAAGAAAATATATCTCACATGAGGATACATGTTTTGACATTTATTAACATTTCTGTCTTTCTATCATATTATTTAGTCCAACTATTTCCGAATGATAAGCTGTTGATTTCTGAATCTCTACACCACTGAGCGCAGCACCAGAAGATTAGAGAAGAGCTCAGAGAGCTTTCGATGTTTCTAAGAGGGATTTACGCAACAAACATAAACCAATGTGCTAGGACGTGCTACTGTTGCGATAAAGACTGTAGTTTATTGCTGTGTCATTAAACTACTTATTTTAAGAATAAATATACTTCAAAAGTGTTGAATTGTTATTTGTGAACACGTAAAACCGTAAAAGAGGCGTCAGGTGTTTAAAAACAAATAATAAATTAAATAAAAGTAAAAAAGAGTATGTGATAGACCCCGAACGAAAACTAGGACAACTAAGAAAATGCGGACACAGAAAATATAGCAGAAGAACCAATCAACATGCATCAAATCCTGTTATGTTCTAGAACGTACTGGAAGAAAATTCTAAATGTTTAGAAAGCAAAATAGAAGAAAATCTAAAAGTATATAAAGCAGACTAGCGTAAAATTCTAGAAAAAGCGAAGACAAAATAGTACAGAAACTAGAAGAAAATTCTGCAAGAAAATGAAGACAAAATAGAATAGAAGCTAGAACAGAACTCTAAAAGTTTATAAAGTAAACTAGAGGTAAATTCCAGATTGATTCAAGACAATTCCAGAATATTATTTAAATTGCAATGAATATTGAATATAACGGCTGGGATGAAACAGATAAAATGACTACCTCCACCATGGCTTTACAAGGCCAAGCACTGTACGATCTGCACAGTATTTCTAAGAATAACGGGAAATTCTGAAACTCTGGTTCAGGCCCTCGAATCAAGGTTCGGTGATTACCACTTGAAACCTATTTACCAAGCATAACTACCAGTATGAAAACGAAATAGTGGGGAAATTCTACAATATAGGCATAGACATAGATATACTAACCAGACTTAGCTGCGAAGATCTACAAGAAGATGTCTGCGATCGTAGTAAACATGTTTGTTAATGGCCTTACAAACCCAGCAATATCACAAGAAGAACAGATTGGCCCGCAACGAAATATATGTGAAGTACACAACCGAGAAGTAACAATAGAAGCAGCAAGAAACTGAACTGAAGCAGAGTATTAAGACTATAAAATGCTGAAGGTGTGAAAAAAGTGCACATTCGCAGAAATTGTGAGAATCAAGTCCTCTGGAAAAACCATCGAAAGTCAAGTACAGTGAAATTAACAGCCGCCAACATTAGGGAGCACATGTTGGTGGTCACAAAGGAAGGCCCCAGAATGTCCAGAATACAGCATCATGTAAATAGTTTCGTCACTAATGGTAGTATTGGGAAGAAGAGGTGCCAGTACACAATAGGCACAGGAGCCAATGGTTCAGTAGTTTTAGTTCATGGAAGACCGAAGGTTAAAGTGGGTAGTTACTACATGGTTAAACAGATGATTCTAGAGAACCTAGTTAATGAAGAGATCCTCAAGTTAGATTTTATGAACTCTCATTGAAATGTTGTTGATGTGAAGTTAGGCAATGAGAAAGAGAGTCTGGGTATTCATGGATCTCCTGCGCCTCCTACTTTTCAATATTGTAAGGTTATGACTGCAAAAATAATCAAAGCTAAGACTGAAAACGAAATAGACGATTGCAAGTGGGGTTTTACTGAATTGTGTATGAATGATTCAATCAAACTGAGAGTTCTTGTAGGAAGGGGTTTTCTATAAATCTTAACAAAGGAAAAGTATTGGGAACTATAGAACCAGTCATCTCAGTTGCCCAATTTGAAGAAGATGTAGTGCTTATAAAACAATATTGCTGATAATCTGAATAACTTATCATCAACAGAAGAAAAACAGCAACTACATGTTTTAAGGCAATTCCAAAACATATTTTCCACCGAAGAGGAAGACTATGGCCGTACCAATGTGATACAACTCCAGATCGACACTGGAAGAAGTCGAAGATCTGTTGAAGAAGATGCACCAGCTGGTCGTCATAGAAATTTCTAGTAGTCCTTAAGCCTCACCTATTGTTCTGGTATCAGAGAAATATGGGCCTAAATGATTTTGAGTAAACTATATTAGACTGTACGATGTATAGAAGGATTGATACCCTATTTCCAAAATAGAGACACTTTGGGCACGTTGGCAAAGCTACAATGGTTCTTCACATGAGTGGTTATTGGCAAGGAAACCTAGACTCTAAAGATCGAGAAAAGCCAACTTTTTATACAGTATCAGGGCTGTAGCAGTCCACTGTCAAGTCATTGGAGTTATGTAATGCACCAGCAAGTTTTGAAATACTTATGGATCTGATTCTCAAGTATTTATCTCTTTTCCATATGAAGTGTTTGGAGGAGATTCTTAGAAGATTAAGGAATACCCACTTGAAACTCAGCCCGAAGAAGTGCCATTTATTCATGAAGAAAGTAAAATATCTCGGATATGTATCTAACGAAGGTGTAGCGACAGATCCCGATTAAATCTCAACAGCTGAATAATGGCAACCCACGAGGAATAAACATGATTTATGACACTATTTAAATAACTATCGAATATTTATTCCAGGGTTTGTTAAGCTTAGCTAAGTCTTTGTAAAAAATGACCGAAGGAGCAAGTAATTTTGAATAGACAAAATATTGCCAGGACGTGTTCTACGAATTGAAGATAATCAAGCAATCACCAATCCTTAGCGGATGGCGAAGGTCTTTTGCAGTGTTAAAAGGGAACACAACTTGATAAAACACATTTTATAGAGTCACTAAGTTCCTCAAGTATAACATATAACGTAAAAAGTGGTTTTATGTATGAATTAGACAAATGCATTGCTTTACCAAAACTACTGAAAAATTAAAATTTCTATCTAACAAAAATTAAATAAGTTTAACAATTATTTTACATCGATATTTAATAAGAAAATGTATCAAATTCACTAGACGTGATAAATTATCTAATACAAATTTAAACATTGATATAAATGCATTCAAAATTACACCTATTAAATATGACGTCAGAGGCTTGTAATATTCTCAGATAATCTAAGGACAATGCTTATAAACTTATGTCATGTTCGTCAGATGGCATTGTCACTTGAGTGGGCACCATTGTTTTTAAATTCTTATGTATAAGCGGTGTCGAACGACGTCATGAACATTCGTGTTCAACATAGTACAGAATACAGAAGGAACATGCTTTTTTCTCAATGGAATTTGTGTAAACATGCGTGCGTGACTCCAGAAAAATCCTAATTATTTCTTGAAAAATTATGACTGCTACAAATGTGTAATAATCACTCTCTTTTGTTCCCTAAATGGAATAAAAATTATCGTTATTGAGATCGAGATGCTCGTGCTGCGCACGAACGGAAGTAGAAGAATCAGTATAGCATTTATCATGTAAAATTTTTGATTTATTTTTAGTTCAGTATATTCTAAATTAAATTGGGAATTTGAAGAAGATATGTAATGTGTAACATGGGATATTGATTTTGAAAAACCTGCCATTAATAAACAGCAAACTTATTGTTACATTGTATCAGCGTTAAAATGAGGATTGTGTGTTTATTTATTTACTAAATTATACAGAATACATTACAAAAAATCTTTCAATGTTCTACTGATGGTACAGACGTACGTTTTATAGAATGCCACTTATCGTCAGTACACCTGAATGTCTGCTTTGCTCAGCCCGTTTGAAGTTAGAAATTGCGATAGATGGACACGAGAGCTATTTCACTAATTTGACATATACATCTTATATTGTATTTGAAGAATATAAATAGTGTTTTTCTAAAATTGAAGAGGAAATGAGAAAAGTGTATTTATATCTGTGGCACAATTAAACGTACTATTTGAATTAAACATAAGGACAATTACATCAATTGTTTAATTGCAGAATACGTATTGTAAAAGTTTTTCAAATGCAGGACCAACGGAATAGATGTACGTTCCACGGAATACCAACGCATTGCTAGCGAACTCTGAATCCATGTACTCTGAACCACCGTCCATTGGATTATCATCTGCTTCGCCATTTTTTGTTATACTCCGATGTAGCCAAAGTTCGATAACTATAAAAAATGTACTAATATGTTAAATGTTGTTGTTAAACTTTGACATAGCTACTAAAACACAAAGTGGAGTATGGGTCTTTTGCGATAAGAAGCAACTAGTGCTATGGATGATCACAGTCTTCATTAGTTATAGAAGACGATAAATCTACGACAGTTACTACCAAATGATTTACCTAACTCAGGTTGTTGGAGGTTAAATTAATATATGGATCAACAAATTGTATAGATTTTTGAGATCTGTACTTAGGATTTGGTTGATGTTTGTTTCCTGTAAGGTTTTCTAAAGCTTCTTCACAGCTACACAGTCATATGACTTCTTCAGGTCTATAAACAGTCAATGGATTTCCCTGTTGGCTTTTTTTATAAGCAGAAAACGTTGTACTTTAGGATCTGCCTGCTGTAAAACCTGCTTTTCTTCTTCCTCGTTATCTCGATATTCGTATTAAATTAGATCTATTAATATCTTTCTGTATAGAAAGCTAAATTTCCATATAATACTACCAAAATTGTATGTTTGCACGCTTTTGCAAGTAAGTTATGTTTACCGATCAAGTTTTGATCGATAAGGCGGCAAGATGGTAAATGACACTAAAAGTCCATGAGGGGTAAGTGGAAATGTTGAAGTCATTACATTAAAACCGCAATTAGAGGTCCGCTTATTTAATAATTAATTTAATATGATATTTTCAGTAAGTTTGCAGATATATTTCATACCCCGGCCTCTCTTAATACAGAGGGTGTACGGATGATAGATGGTTAGTCGATTTTAAAACTAACACAGATCGTTACGCGGTTGCTATTTATTAATTTCTTTATTCTAATTTTTTTATCATTCTGATTTGCTTTAAATCTTCCGGATGTTGCTAAATTTTTCCAAAATAATTTACATTAAGAGTTCTACTTAATTTTAGTGTACCATCAATATCTGTTAATTATCTTTTATTTTACCACACATTTTATTCTTTTGAATGCAAAACCGAAGATTTCATATACTTTTAGATAGTGGATGGTTTCGTGGAAGTCGTTTGTACATTCGAATTATGACTTGTTCGTCAAAGAGTTTGTATTTGGGATTTCATATGTGTATATCGTGGAAGTCAGACTACTCTATGTCATAGACGTTTACCTCACTAAACTATACACATTTATTAATTGGACACGTCCTTTTACTTCAACATTCCACTATTATTGATAAATAAATATGTCATGATAAACAACGAATCATTGTGCCATCAGGTAATTTGAAGGATTATTTTCATTTCAAAGCTCACAAATAGGGATAATTATATAAAATAATAGTATACTTGTGTATAGTATATTTACCTAACATCCTAATCAACGCTGAAAAAAATACTAATATTTATACATTGTGTTTTTGATTGTTAAAAAGACATATGAGGAGTATTAAAAATAAATAACGTGTGACAAGATTACGCAGGTTCGAGATTTTTAAGTGCCCTTGTGCAAGTGTGGTAACCTAATCACTAGCGTCGGTGAGTGGCTATAGCAGAAGAAATAGGACGACGTTAAATAAACAATTTAAAAAAATGTCGCTGGTAATTTCTTATTAAAATAATACAAGCAAAACTCTGTGTCCTTAACTTATAACTGTAAACTAACATAGCACGATATATGAGGAGTATAGATAACCTTAATCACATTTAAGAAGTTAACAAATGCCATGGAGTTATTATTTATGTTTAATGAAGGAAGCTCGAATTTTACCGAATATTCCAAAACATTTGGGTTCATATACAAGCTATCATCATTACATACTTCTTTCCAAAATTTACACTTTTAAAAATTTGTGTAATTAACGACAGCCTATTTCCGTTGCTATAGCCTATCATCGACACAAGACATTATGGTACCACACCTGGACATTTTGACGCATCCAGTGTTGAACTGGAATTGGTTCCACAGTTTATGTACCTCCTGTAAAACGAGCACCACATAGACTTTTCTCTAATTTGTGTATATATTTTGTTTATTATACTGTTTGTTAAAGCAACAGCATGTTGTTATTCCTACTTTTTAATTGTTAAATGTTGAGTAGTGTAAATCAATAAATAAATAAATTACCAAAAGCTTAGGTTTCCTTCAACAACTAAATTGACTAACCATAACAATTTAACTTAAATCTTGAAGTTTTGAAACATACTGGAAGTAGACGACTAGATTATATGAATAAATTTAATGGGATAGATGCAGGCTTAACAACGACGCCCGAAAGTGCTCGCGTGTTTTCCAGTACCTATATATCGTCATATATATATATATATATATATATATATATATATATATTTATATATCAAAATTAAAACTTAAGTATTTCTACGTTGATGGAATTCTATATACCATTATATTTATTTTGTCTGACTTCGCTAGTCAACTCACTATAATTGGATGTTGACCGTTCACGTCGGTTTAATGAAAATAAAATTATTATCGAGCAACCATTACAAGAATTCCTCTTATTTTTACGTTTACTTTCATAATTGACATAAAACAGTTGAGTTTAATTACCTGTACAGGGCATAACGAAGCAAACGAAATGATGCACTTGTCTTTGTTTTTAATTAAGATACATGCTTGGAAAAAAATCTGCAGATGGATTCAGCAAATAATTTTGATTGTATAATAAGCGATTAAGTAATCTTTACCACGACTTTAAAAAGAGCGACACAAATCAATGTTCTAATTAGTTGAATTAGAATTCATATACATTAAATGAGTAAAGCTTAGTTAGCTCTTGTAAACAAAAACAGTGCTTTAATAACTTCTCAGGAATACGTTGACGTGCCATTGCTCCGTTCTGAGCAAAAACTTACGCAGCTCAAATAAGAATGTGCTAAAAATAATTGCAATAATATATCGCAATAAACTATGACTATTCACTACACATTAAACGGGCAGATGGAACGTTTTAATTATTTAGAATGCCTGGCCAGACGACAAATGATACACACCTATCAATAAAAGCAATCATTGAAAGTGAAGGACGCACATTCTTTAAAATTATGAACATGTTATGCAGTCGAGATGTATCACTCAAAAAAATAAGATAGCTAATTGTGAAGTATTACGTGTTAACAGTACTTCTTTGAAGGATAATGCTTATACTATATTAGTTACATGATGTAACAAGTTCAGAAATCCTACAAGGCATAAACAAATAGAACTTATGATTATGAAATTTGATTATCGATTATACTGATTCATTGATTAATCGAAAAAATCGAGTAATAAAATAATCGAAAAATCGGGTAATCAAATAATCGAAACAATTGATTGATATGATCATCGATATAAAAGTTTAAAATTTAAACCAATGCTTTATTTATCGTAATTATAATAACCCCGTTCGGTAGTGTGACACAAGGAATTTTCAGTATTTATGTGAAAAAACAAAAAATGGATGATCGGTTAATAAAAAATTCACGATATATTAATAAAAAATCGATGATTGATGAATCAAACAATCGAATATAATTCCCAGGGCTAATCGTGACTAGTCAGGAGAAAAAAGGCACCATATTTCGGCTATTTACATATTCGGAAACGATAAATACTATCTCTCTCTCTCTTTCAACTTATAGGTCAGGAAAGGATCGATATCATGGAGGAATAAGAAATCTGAGGAAGTGAATTAACATAAGTGATGTAACCAGACTTATAGGTAGATAGGCACTCACAAAAATAGTTATTAAGATGGTGTACAAGTGCATTTCATTTTCATATCTTTATCTTCTTTTCCAATTAAAATATTTTATTTTTTAAAATTATAACCACAAGTTAGTTATATTAGAGTATAGTATACGTATAGATCAAGCTTAAAGGCAATTATGTAAGGATATGATGGTAATAAGAAAAAAAAATATACACCAATGTTGTATGCTTGTCGTACAACAAACTCGACTTCAAGCAATTATTATAGTTAAAACGCTTTTTGTGTAAAAAACCTAAGGAATTTTAAAAAGCTAAATGATCGTCCCATATACCGAATGGTATACGCAGTTCTTGAAAACAATAGAAATTTAACAGCGGCTGAAAATCATGTATAAACAATACGATCGGTTCTTTTGATGCTGTTGACTCGGTCAACACTCCAATGACCTGGCTAACAGATTTGTTTGTCTTTCCAATATTGGGCCGACAAACGTTTAACATTCGGCTCGAGCCCAACTGATGTGGCCATCAGGTGTTGCTTGTGTTAACACCTTAAAAATAGTGTTTGTTTTAAATTATCTCCACTGATAATATTTTATAGCGTTTAAATACTATTGTTTTCTCAAATGGTTAATATTAGACAAGAGAACTGATATCGTCTACAATTCTAGATGATTTATTAGTTATAATATAATTGTAATATCTACGAATTTACAGATTTATGTTAATTACAAGTGTATATTTCTTGCTTTGTAGAATTATAAATTGTATTTCATTTATATTATTTTTCCTTTCAGTTAGGGTAAATTTTCCTCACTCGAGATTGATGTCCGTCATAACGTGAACTACAGTTAAGTATATAAGGAATGTATAATGAGGGAAGGTCCAAAAAGGAAACAGCCAACTGTCTATAAAAGTATTGTTATAATCTAGTGGACCGGTTTCCAGGCATCGCGCCTCATCTAAATTTTTGGACCTTCCCCCATTATATGTGTACGTATATAAGGGTGGTACAATCATTATAAGATCTTTCTATACACATGTTCTCTACCTACCCTCTGTTTTAAACATTTATTGACAATATTTTGGCCGGTCTTCCCAGTTGTTTGGGTTCTCATAAGGATTTATGTTGCAGATAAAATCTGGGAATATGCCTACGAAAATTTAGCATAAACATATTATCTTCAAGCGTCAGTTTATAAATACAATATGCATAGTGTAATATCAATAGCATTGGTAATAGTAAAAAAATACAATTTCTTTCCTCTAAATCTTATTTTGTATTTTTGATGTTCTAATCCATCTTATCGACTCCTCCCATGTACCGGTTTTATTGGCCAATTACATGGTGACGATCTATGAGAATGTATAATATTTGTGCACGGAACCACTAATATTATTTGTCCAGCTGACCCAGACTTAAATGGTTGAATAAAAGATTAACATAGTTGTTATCATTCCTCATTAAAGCAAATACTTCATTCGTTTCATCAAATTTATATTCAAACGCAGTGTGCCAGTATTTATTGGGTAGCCATTCATTCTATTGGAACATACAATACTAGTTGCCCTTACACCCATAATTTTTAATTTTCCCACGAGATTTCAGATTGGTAAAAAAAGTTCATTTAAATCTCGTGGACATGCTCATATGGAAACAAAAACCAAATTCATTGTAAAGTGTCCACTGTTTGAAACCAAAAACAAGCTAACTTTTCTCTTAGAAAATAATGTCCAAAGAAATATTTAATTTGATCATCGCTGTAGAGTTTGTTACTTAAGAAGCCAAGGTTCTTAAGATTGTCATTAAATCTCTCAAGAAGTGGTTTTGATTTTAAAGAGTTTACCCTATTTATTATCGTTTGATTTTGTTGATAATAAGGAGTTATCATTACAATGTATAAAAAAATTATTTCAAGAATTCGAATTTTTGGCATATAATTTGTTTTAACTCATTAAATATTGATATCTTTATCTTCGCACTAATTCATTTGATCAAACAATCCGGCTAAGGTCAAAATTGTGTTTATTTCTCCGAAGGGCAAGAGATTCTCATCGAAAAATTCTTCAAGTAATTCCACTGGATACTTATTATTTAAAGAATCATTCGAAAGGGTAATTACTGCCTAACTATTGCCGCTAAATGTTGAAAAGTTAAGTGTTTTGTTCCTCCATGAAGAAATTAACTTTTTTCTCCTTTTCAGAACTGATGTAATATATTCTTCACAGCGTGAGTTTTGTTCATATATATTTTCTTGTTATTCTCTTGTACCTCCACAGTGAATTTAAATTTGGCTTGGGACACCTTCGGGCATAGTGTTTTCTAAGATATCGTCAGCAATATCTTCACAATCGGAGACGACGTCAACGATTTTTGGGGGGCGATTCTACCACATATATAGTTTCAGAGTTCTCTAGATCCCAAAAGAAATGATTATCCTCAAACAGCGCTCCGATATCCTTCACTATATAATATTTGTTGATGCCATTATACGAAAAATTTACAATAAAGTATACATATAAACATAACGACCAAAAAACGTGCTAACTACCACGGTTCATTGGTGAACCAGATTAAAAACTCAAGTAACTTCATACAAATGAGTATTTCGTACATATTGGCAACTGTACGGTTGCTTGATTAACCAAAATAGATAATGATTTCAAATTCACGAACGTAACAAAAAATTAAAAGTTCTAAAATTCATACATATAAATCAGCTGTCAAACCACATGCAACTAACTTTGCAGTTGAATAAGAGACACATTTAACGCAAAACATTAAAAATGTTGCTGACAACTCTATTAGTGTTATTTACAGCAATAATAAAATATTTTAAGTAACCGATCCCCAAACAGAGACCATGGAAGTTAATGGATTAAGACCGATGCAACGATTAATTTTACTAAAAAGATAATATTCCAACGAAAAAGACAGCAGTGTTCAAATGTATTCTAAAAATCCATACATTTTACATTTGACTCATTAAAAATATGATCTCATTCGCCACATAAATTGGAATTTAAAGGTGGACTTATATGGGATAAATATTTTAAATTGCATTTTACATTTTCATTTGTAGTACGCAATTAATTTATATGATAATTATTTTGTACTGTGCTCGTGCAACTAATAGCATGTAAATGCTGTCAACAAACACTTTGTAAATAATGTAGATATAGATATTCGAGCTTATAAATGAGGGTATATCTAATATAACACGTATACAAATCTAGTATACTCACAGATCATCACACTGTAAGGCCAATGCCAGGTGATTACAACTCCTTGATTACAAAATCGGCGTTACCACGTGGTGTAAGATTATGTTTCAATTGACGTTTGAAATAGAATGCACATACGTAACAGAGTAACTGTTTATGAAATATATATTATCTACATAATAAAAAATGAGATAGCATAGTTACAGTACGCGTGATACATTAGTATTGACCAGTTATCCAGACTGATATGACTCATGCCGTTATATTAATTAAATTGTAGACTTACTATAACTAGTTTTGTTCTCAATTGGACCTCGTTTATGTATAGACTCATTTTTAAGATAGATAATTAGAAAACACATATGACTTACCTTTGGGAATATTTAACCTAATTTGTTCTTTTTCCCATGATGCGAAGGACACTTTTAGGACTTCCGACATCTTTGTATTCGTGCCAGGCGTCAATGGCGGCACCTGCGTCGGGATATCTGTAAGAAAAATAATTATTTTAATATAGAGTATAGTGGAACAGAGGTTGCACTCAAAGTTTGAAGATATACACCACTATTTTAAATACACCAATCATTTCTATTTTTGCATTAGAAGTTAAATTAAGCTTTTCAATTGCCATTTCTGTAGAAACTATACTCAAAAGACTTGACATTTGCATGACAAGGCTTAGTAAAATAGTGTCAAATTGCTACTCTTTTCCTATCGGTGCAAAATAGTAATAGCGCAAAAGATGGCAGAGTAAAAAATATGAAAAATTTATGAAATTTTATGGGCACATAATAAATAGTAAATCTAAAACCAATTTACCATTAAACAGAAACTTTAGTATCTATTTTTTTTAAAGTAGCAGTTAGAATTTGGCACTCAAAGTGAAAAAATATATCCAATGTAAGTGAACAAAAACATGGAACCGGTAAATTCAAATATATAGTTCATGGTTTATTTTTAATGCATTATCGATCGAGGCCACGTTAGTATCTACGAAAATTTAAATTCATGTAAATGATCCCATGTTTTATGATTTACTAAATTTCACCAAATTATAGAACAATATTTTGGTATTATATCTATGCAAGAACCATTGCACCTTTTCGAGAAATAAGCCTATGGTGGAACAACTACTAAATAACATTATATTAAAGAGATGTGATACAAGTGGATCGCTCTCTCTCTCTCTCTCTCTCTCTCTCTCTCTCTCTCTCTCTCTCTATTTGACTTGTATAGTTAATATAAGATAATAAGGGATTATTAGAACTGGTAGAACTTTAAGGAAAAATGAAGAAACAGTTTATGAAATATATTCTCTATCTCTATTTCGTCAGTATATTGCTGTGTAACTGCGAACCCGGTAGATAGTTCTTGTGATTTTCAAGGAAGGTGTCCTTGATCAGCGTGACGGGGCAACAAAAGGATTTAAATTACATCGTTACTAACAATTAGATAAAGAAAACAATACTCCTGTTTAAAATAACTGAAATACAAATTTGTAACAAAACAAATTATTGTATAATTTTAGGATACGTTGTATTGATTCTTATAAACACTGGTAATATAATTTTTGTCAATTTATGTTGATAATGACACTTGGTTAAGGCATTATTTGAACATTTACGCAGTGCTTAATTTTCCTCAATCTGGAAAACCTGATTCGAAATTGAGATTAAATTACATTTACCGCGATATTTAGTTCGAGATAATATAACTTTATACAAAGAAACTAATTCTATAGCTGCAAAGCCGCGATTCGCAGATGTTTTTTCGTGAATTCTGTAGAATTTTGAGACGATTATTAAAAATAAAATCTTTATGTGTAATGAAGTATCAGGCAAACGAAACACATTTGCCAAACAGCTATAAATCACACTGGATTCTCTTACATAAAATAATTAATAAATTGAATTTAAAAGGTGTTTATTTTACAGTGATAATAATATTATTATATTTTTATGCTCTCGTAAATCTTACACTGCAAGTACTCTACAATTTCAGCCTCATTGTCATATCAACTGAAGGCGTTTAAGCCAAGCTTATAGGGTAGGCAATCACAACGCACTGAGGTCGTGCATTCTCAGTAGGCATAGAGAGCTCAGTATTATCACCTTCTGCATCCGGAGTGAAAGCATATTTTCTTTAAGGTTTGCAAATCGTAATAGATTTTATTTTAGCCAAGAAGGTGGCATTGGTTTCACCCATAACACCACAAGGATCACGATTTTTACGAAGTAGCTTGGTTAAAACCGACTATGCTAAATCTTAAGGTTTCTTTTAATGTGGGCTAAAAACCACAAACATTGGATGTTGGCTTATGGCACGTAGGTTATCTGTGACGATGAATATGAAAAGAATCTAAAATATATCATAATCCTTTTCTGAAAAAAATCGCAGTCAAATGTTATGTTTTCACTCACGAACTATTGATTATCGGAACGTGAAAGTATTTATTATTTATTGACAAATTAATGAAAATTAACAATAAAAATAGAATTTTTGAAATACCAAATTTCCCCTACCCGGCTGAATATCATAGTAAAGCTTTGGTGTAACACTAAACCAAAAAGATTAATAAAAGGAAACATCTATAAAGAAAAAAAAATGGAACATGTATCATAAAACTTTGTGCTTAACGTATACCTAAAGAAGATATTTTTAACCAGACGTTAAAGTGGTAGGTATCACATTTCCTAGCATCAGAAGACAGTTCACTCTTAAAAGGGTTTTGATTGTAGGTCCCTTTGGTGGATAGTAGCTGGAGATAACACTTTACACAGTACAATCCAGTACTAGTTTTAGTCGCTATTTGTTCTTTGTTGTAGTACCCCACCAAGTTAATAGAGCCATAAATAATGGTAAGTTTTATATTTTTGTTTAGTTGCAGAAAGATGGCGCTGTATCTCTTTTTACTATTTTGTTTAGTACTTAGTGCCACAATGTCATATAAGAAAGAAGCTCGCCTGTTTGCTCTCTAGGAAGACATTGAAAACAAATTACTATTTGTATCGGATGATGAAAATGAAATAAACAATGTAAGCGAAAGTTCACATAACAGCAATTCGGAATCAGAAGCAGAAGGAAGTAAAACTGAAGCAAACATTCCATCAAACATGCAGAAGTAAAAAATGAAGAAGGAAATGATGAAAAATTGAAGTATAATGTAGGAAGGAATGGAACAAAGTGGCTCAAAATCCCACCTAGAACGAACGTTCGAACAAGAATTGTACTATTTAAAAACAAATGCTAATAATACAAAAACTCCACTTTCTGCTGATACGATTAAAAGCTATTTCTTTTGATGCAAATCACAAATATAATGAGAAAAAAAAAACAAATTGAAAGCTCTTTTTGGTTTGTTTTATCTTGCAGGTGTGTTTCCATCTATTCGCCAAAAGTTAGAAGATTTATGGTGTACATATAGAACAGGCATGGCGATATTTCGAAATGCCATGTCAAAAACAGTTCGATATTGCCAATAATAGAAATGAGTGCGTACAACCGACAAATTGCCTACAATAAGATGCATTTTTGATACATTTATAGAAAAATTTTTATCTGAATAAGTTAGAGATTAATATTGGTGCTTAACCTAATAACAATAAAGCATTTAATGTTGTGGTACGACTAATTGAGTCTATTTCTGGCACTGGACGGAACATAACTTTTGACAATTGATTCTGTAGTTATCAATTGATGTAGCATCTTCTAAACAAACATAAATTAACCTCTGTTAGCACAGCAAGGAAAAAAGAGAAATTCCGGAAACAATAATTTTGGAAATTTTTATTTGTGTTAAATTTTTATAAGAGTTGTTAATTTTTAGAAATATTCTATCTTTTTGTGTTTTGTTTAAAATGTCCTATAGAAAATATTAAATCTTTATAAAAAATATCTCATCACATAAAATAGAAATACTGCACAGACATTTAAAAAATTTGTTGCACCTTATTTTTTTACTGAATTTTGCAAATTGGGGTCAGAGAAACCCTACCATGTCAATTGTGTCAAAAGTGCGGGACCTATGATGGCATTGAGATGACGTTTCAGAATATAGAAGTGGATCATTTTACGACATTTTGTTCATAAGAATTTTTAACTATATCAATTTGTTAGGCAAATATGAATATTTGGAGCCAGTGGTAGAAAGATATGTCATTGGTACTAAACAATTAAAAGTTTTAGTGGTGTTATATTATTCTACGATTAATTAATTAATATACACAATGTTTCGACATTATTTAATATCATAATCAAAGTCATAAAAGGAAATGCAAATCCGCATTAATGTGTTTCGCGTATTCAGGGGTTATGAAAATATACAATTTGTTATGAGTTACTGTAGCCGATTTTTTATTTCTTTAAAGATTTAACAGCAATTTATCAAGCATTTAACAGAATAAATGATGAAATAAAACATTAAAAATATACAAATGCCGCAGCAATTACTGGGAATTTATACTTAATACATGTGATAGAACCAACTTTTACAATGACATAATTACAGGTATAGTTTGGCACTTCAGTTCTACATATTCATGGAATAAGATATATGGATTAAAGTTGTAAAATTAATTACACGTATAAATCACTTTATAATTGCACGTATTTTATAAAGCACTTTTTTGCACTTTGCGTACGTTTTCAGTAGCAAATCATATGTCAAGAATTGAATTACGCACGCTATGCAGGCAGCTTGATGCCGCGGGGAATGTTTAGATGTTGAGCGTAGGTTTCGACGGACAATTTTATGATTTTATCTCCTATAAGTAATCTGCTATGTAATTCGCGCAGGGTATTCGAAACGGGTGCGTAATAAATAACTGTCGATTATTAAGACATTAATTTGAACATGATGATGTTTAAATATAACTACTCAAAATAGGATGCCTTCACTGCCCATACAATGATATATGCGAAGATTTCAAATGATAAGATATATAGTAGATTTATCTTAATTGGATGGAAGCATTTTCCGATTGAAGTTTATATAATCGAGAAGATAATATAGTATATAAGCTTTGACGGTCAAAACTTTTCACCAACCCGAATTGGTAGACTGTTGGCGGAAATTTATTTATGAAAGGTTTATTGCTACTTCCATTTGTAAAGTTGGCATATGCGAGCTAAAAATACAGAATAACTAAACCAATAAAACAATAATTTTCGAATGCACCCGTCAAGTGTAACAGATTTCAAAGCAGTTTTTGAGAAAATTTTCGCTAGCCGATGTTCCAGGAATAATCTTTAATCTACTGCTTATAAGTATTTCATACATATATGTTCCATACTTATTTCTAGATCATGTGATTTGAATTAGAATGGGTTGTTTAATTGTTTCGTAGATATTCGTCTGCATATTGACACGGGTAACATGTAGAACAATAAATCTTTGAAAGAATCTCTAACACTCCTCCTAATCTTTTTCTATTAATAATTTCATTACAAAATAGGGCCTTCCACGTTTCCAATATCAGTGAAATTAAAATGCCTACGGTTTTCAACAATGCACTTATCTCTACCGCAATTTCACTACACCTGAGTGCACTGATGCAGTAAATTAAATGACTATTTTACAAAATCTAAGAAGATTCCTTTTTTTCTACAAAAATTCCTGTTTTAGTTTGGGTTTCATGTCGGCAGTTTGACAATAAAACTCACATTGAAACCACGCACAAAATAAACAATTGTTTAAATCATAGAAAAAAACTTTAAAACAATGTTTTTTGAGTAAGTAGCATTTGTGTTCTCTAGATTTTATATTATAAGATAAATGAGTGTTCATGCTAACTGCGGGTGAATGCCCTGGATGCATTGTTGTTTATGTACGATCTTTTCGACAATGCCTACGGACGAAAGTTATAAAGCGAACAAGATAAACCTCAGGTGCAGAAAGAACTACTGTTCGGCTGAAGTTTAGTGGTAAATAGTTTAATACCAAGAAATTGTCATCAAGACCCTAAGGAAAATTAGAAAAGCGTATTACACGTACAGGGTGATTCGCTATATTTTTTACATCCTTTTTTCACATGTATAAGGGGATAGGTCTAGCTGAAATAGTTTTTGACATTTTGGGCCATGAAAATGCTCTAAATATGCATTATTTTAACACTAGTTACTGACAGAAGTAAAGTAGGCTTTGGCTGATGATCTATGACAACATTGTTTCTTTATTACCATTGTTGTTATTTGATATTTGTTAGTATAATTTTACATAGCAATGTCATAATCAAGGGCATATAAGGAAATGCAGATCCGCATTAATGTGTTTCACGTATTCAGGGGTTATGAAAATATACAATTTATGAGTTACTGTAGTCGATTTTTTCAGCTCATGCAATTTCCATTTCTTAAGGCAGTGATATCCAATCTTTTAGGGGCAAAGAGCTACCTTATCTATTTAAAAACCATTGGCGGGCCTCCATACTACATCCTTCTTGAAGAAGACAATTTTTGTTCATACTGGCCGATTTAGATAAAAACCTGAAGACAAAATTTTACTAACGATAATGGAATACGGAATAATGAAAAAAAAAATCGTGCATTCAAACAAGAATTATCTTTATTGTCATAAAAAGAATTGGAAAACAAAACATGAACATTCAAATTCCAGTGCGACAAATTTAATGAACAATTTGAGATTGTATTTTTTTATCTTTGGTATGTTGCTCGGAAAGATGATTCTTATATTTCGTATTAATTATGTTTAACTGCGAAAATGTTAAGAGGTAAGATGAACTAAAAAAGGATTTTACTTTTAGTACACATTTTTTCAACCAAAATTGGATCATCAAATGATCCACTGCTTGTCACATGCTATCGTCAACATACTCAACTGCCTTCAGTTGAATGTCATTTTGAATATTTATTATTTTCATTTCTGCCTCATTCTTGTCAACAAATTTAAATTTTCCATTAAAGATGCTAAATTTCTCACTTCACACGTACAAAACGGATTTATTAAAAAAACAGTAATATAGGCTCGATTCCTAAATCCAGAAAGCGTCTATTAAATTCATCTATTAATAAACTCAGGTTGTCGACGTGTATTTTTGACTGGTGAGAGTAATTCCACAAACACTAATTATCTTTCTTATAGCTGGGAATCTTTGATACCGTTTGGATTTTAGTTTTGGGCAAATATGGAAACACTGGCGTATACGCATAAGCAGACAAGAGATATATAAATGCCACCGCTTTGTCGACAATGGTCATATTTCAAACTTTTATTTTGCAAGACATGTTCCTCAGTTTCGTACATTTTCAAAAAGTTGTGCGAGCGTCATCGTATAGCCTTGCGGGCTACCAAGCGCCCGCGAGCTACAAGTTGGACATCACTGTCTTAATGCATAAGGTTTCTTAAGGTAGAAATGCACATGTTATCAAACTGTATTGTATATATTTGAATATAGTTTTGTTATGTAAAACTGAGGCCTTCTCATTAATTATTGTTAATTCTTCTAACAATAGATCAAATTTTAAATTTGCATTCGCTCATACATTTGTTGAGATTGAGGGTACCATTAAGAAGTAAATAACTATTCGTTTCAGATGTTTCTCGAGGATATGCTGTCCAAGAAAGCTTAGAGAAGTCGGTTCGAGAAACATGGTTATGTTTGAATTAGGGAAAACGATAGAAATGCGTGGGTGAGTTAATAAGATTGTTTACCTGGAGTACGCTTGCACAAGATTATCTAACACCTGTGCTGCTAAATTCAAACATTAGAAAAGAACCGTTAATCCATCAATTTAATGGCATGGTTATGTTCTAGAATTAAATTTTATAGAAAATGAAGAATCATTTTAATAGTTCATGGATGAACAACTAAAAACACGAGATTTGTAGTCAGTAAAGATAAACACTAAATACTAAATCGAACTAATGTTCAAAATTGTTTGCTTTGACATATTACAGTACCGAAGATTCCAAATATTACGACTGTACGAAAACATAAGTACTTCTTTTTACACATTCAAAGTAAACGGGTATAAATTGGTACAACTTGGCTGTGTATTACATGATTTAAACAGTTTGCTGAGTACTAAGATGTTATAAAGCGTATATTCTTTAAGTTAATTAAGATATATCCTTAAGCCAAAACTTATTTTATTGGCGCCAAGTAACTTGGTATTCAGTTGTATTTCAGGCCAGAAATTTTGGAATGCAAGACGAATACATTTTTGCATAAATTTAACTTATCTTGGCTATTGTTTAGGGCGTTGCAGGCTATATAACAATGTTTTCTTAAAGAACCTTTATGACCAACACCACCAACGACTAACTACAATTTATGACACATAAAACGGTGGCTATTTGCCTACCGCAAGTTCTTCGAGAATGTTAAATGACTATTGAGCTCATTTCATTCTCTCTAGCCTTCCGAAGTGCTTTGATCTAAAATTCAAACACCACTCGGCAATAAAATCTGAGGTATTTTTGGGTGTATGAGAGTACTTGGAGCAGTGTATCATGTTCATTAGTTCCCCTAACGAATTGAATACAAAACACCCACGCCGCCTCGAGTACGCGATACAACGACCAAGAGCGTCTATTTGTCGTTAAGTACGTGACGAAGGAGGCTGCACGTCTCAAGCCCGTGCCCGTGCCTAAGCAACTCCCAGCTATATAAAAACCTACGCTGACTGCTAATTCTGAACATCATACAACTTAGATTTACACCTCTCTTCTTTATTGCAAACCACACAAAGTTACTTATATTTATCTAACGTATGCGAATTTATTACGGTTTATGTATTTTCAAACTCACCATTACAAAGTAGCATATAAACAAGTATTAGCATCTCAACCCAAAAAAATAGGTGCGTGTTCACTGTTTAATGGAATACCATCCTTATTGTCTTTCAACTTAGACATAATGTATAGAACATAAATGTGCAACAATTTAACAAACACATGAAAAAAAAAACAAAAGAAAGGACCAAATAAGTGAAAAAAAAAATTGATTTGTAAAGTTAAAAAGAAATTAAAATAAGTTAATGAAGCAAATAAAAGAAACACGTGAGCAACCTATGTAAATGTATGCAGTTAATTTGCTTATTATAGGCAAACCGATTCTTGGATTCTCAGCAATGGATTTTTTTACATTTACGATAAAAGTGTAAATACATTTACCTGCATTTGGGTCAAAGAAGTGCTGCTCGCTATTGCTGTGCATAACAAAGTTTGATGTAGGTTCACACCTTCGAATGCAACCAGAGTGCTCAGCAATCGTTGCACGAAAGGATCAATTTGACCTACGTAAGTAGGTCCATAAGTACAAGCAAGTGAAAACACTGCTAAGGTTAGACGACAGAATGGAGTCCTTATTATGAACTTAGATGAAACCCAGGTTGTTTGTGATGCTAAGAGAGTCTCACGTTTTAGCCTTCGAAGACGTTGATTTAAAGTACAGTATCCTCATCATCAAACGCATATTCCTCGCCATTTCAAGAAACCACTGCATCTCACAAACTTCGAGTTATCGATTTAAAGCATTATTTTCCAAAACAACTCATGTTTTTAATATTATTAAAATATACATTATGAATGTATTAATTCCTGTTGTTAAATAAAACTTAACGGGCTAATTTCTAAGATGTGTTCATAACCGAGGTTTAGACAGGGATGTTGTTTCAACACATCAACATCAACACCTTCTTAGAAAAGCACATTGACTAGGCGGAGTGTATATGGAAATCAAACTGAAAGTTTGTCTTAGATATCGATCCGCAACAAGGGCAGAACGTATTCGAAGCAAAGTTAGTATACCAGAAGTTTTTGAATCTTGCCAAGCTCGACTATGACCAAAGTAATCTGAAGGCTCTACAGCCAATACTTGTCCAGCATAATATGCGATTATGGAAAAAAACAAAGAAACTTACAATATATTAGTTCCTTTATTCATTCTTTATATGGATAGAAGCAGGAATAAGGGCAGTGATGATCGTGGAAAAACTATGGTTTATTTACGAGATTATTTACTGAGTGGGGAATGGGATACAATTAAAAGGAATTTAAGAAAGAAGCCGTGCAGAAATCACTATTAGGGATGAAATAGTGTAAGTACAAGAACAACCTACGACAATTATCACCAGCACATACAACAGGCTTTAAAAATATTTAATACAGTATCTAACTTCGTAAAAAATTCAGCGATACCGATAATAGTTGCTGGGAAAATTTAGATGTGAGAATGAGGAGAGGGGTGTAATAAGTATTGGATGGGTGCGCATATGACGCGTTACTGGAGACCACGGTGCAGAATTAGTGACTAAGCGAGACGTATTGGGCGATGGAGAGATAAGTTACCATTGAATGAAGAAAGTTTTGGACAAGGGGAAAATATAGATAAATAAAGTGTGAAAGACTGTAAGATAACGGGTATAGGGCACAGATATAAAGTTTATTTATCTATCTATTATTGCAAATAACATTTTTCCTCTATTTCTTCATATCCTTCCTTCCGAGCTGCTCTAATTTCACATAATCGTACATGCTTTTCAATTTTCGCTACTCGTTTCTTGTCAGCAGTAAAGCCAAAATCATAATGTAAACATTATAATCACTGAAGATTTTAATTTTCACGTTTAAGTGCAATCAAAAGTATGTACATACAGACTTTTATGATTTGTTGCGCTCTTTCGACATTGGGTGGACTATGAATAAGCCTATGCAGATAACTGATGTATCGGTCACACAAATGATAATGTGCTAAAAAATATGGACCAATATAACTTGAATGTTGAGGTAATTCACGCTGATATTTCTGATCGGCAAAAAAAAACTTGTGTAAAGGAAAGAGTGTTTCACGATGGTGCTATGAATAGTTTTACTGACTATAAGCTAACCTTAAGGTAGATGCTTGGGAGGTGGGTAGGTTTTACTAATGGTTAAATATGTTCATACACCAGAAACATATGATCTAGGGTGTTCTCTAGTTTTACCTCGTCACATAAAAACGTGTATAGTAACATTTATTCTGGCGCACACTACTAGTAACAAAATCTTAAGGTTATTCCTGTTATGTGTTGTATTCATCCCGATTCATCATGAAGTCTTCAGTTGTATATCGTAAAATAGACTATGCGCGCCGATTGATTTATAATTAACCTAAATAATTCGCACCACTTTCATTTGTCTCTATGTTCTTTCGTCCTCCATGTCACTACTGCGGCTATACTGAAGGTACTGTTATGGCAGAGCTTTGGCTAGCGCTTGATAGACAACGTTAACAATTCAATTGTTAATCTTCAGTTTGTTGACCGGTTCCTTGACAAAGATATTAGTGAAGGCATTGAAAATTAATTTGGTCCGTTTGCCAAGCAAACGACAATTCCAGGAACATTATTTTCGTGATAATTAGCATGGAAAGGTTTTATCAATGGCTTGTGTTCCACGGCTAAAAATAACAACCTCCATGTCCAGGTGCTGCTTGGTAATAAAACTTTAAGTGCCTCGTCGAATGTGCACTCGTATTGTTGTTGCTGAGATGTGGATATTATTAGGTTTACTTGACCAATACTGCGTATTACAACTGACGCTTGCCAGAACGGTGGATCAGCTTACCTGAATCGATTCTGCGGTGTATCAAATCGTGCGGAAACCAACATGCGATGTGTAGGATGATTAGAGAACACAAATTATATTACACTCCTAAACGCAGGTGATGTTTAATCCCATTACACTTGAGTTAATATTGCAAAATGATTAGTCTGAAACATATAAGCTTCTACATTTAGTAGAAATGTTCATTTCATTAGTCTTGAGATGCTACTAATAGCTAATGAACGATTTATTCTCGGAAAGGCATCTACACATTTAGCATTATTTCAAAAATCGACAATGGATGATCGAATTGTAGAAGTTCCCATCAGTCATGTCACTAAATCTATTAAAAGAGCAAAACCATAATAATATGACTCAGTTATTTTTTACACTTGAAACGTGTATACATGTTCTCATACTTACTCGTGATCAATGAGGTTGAATTTTTTATTTGAAAAGGCGATGAGAGTTTTTCGAACGCCTGGCTATCGTTTCCTTTTATCAATTTTCAGTTGTAACAAACAACACTAGGTCCACAGCCCTATAAGTGTAGCGAATGCGGCTGTACTAACTAGATATCATCTGTACTTAAATACTACTTATATTCAATGGAAACGATGTAAATTTAGCGTAGTTTAGTCTCAAAATAATTTATAAAACTAATTTATTATACATTTTGAAAGAGAAGTAGCGATACGCATGTACAAATAATATATCTTTCTTCATACCAACAGTTCACCGGCGATCTAACATAGACCTACCGCGTGGGGGTCTGGGACGATTCAGCGCCGCCGAATTATCGCCCTGGACAGTTCGTCGCCGGCCGATTCAGCGCTAAGTGTTACGCTTAACAATATCACACAAAACACGTGACATTAGTACATAAATCGACAATTTATCAATAACTTAATTTATGGTTCTTTGATCAGAGAATTTAAATACAAATATATTTTGTTATATTTGATAGCTTCAAGGGTAATTTGGCAACTAACTAAACTTCTCAGCACTTGAAAAGGACACAGTAAAAATTTTACTATTGAACGTGTATTTACTGGGGGGGACCGGAAATTCAAAATTCAAATTCAAACAAAGTAAATTTTTAACTTGTTTTTATTTTTAACGATATAACCACCCTCGTTATCAACAACCTTTTGCCATCTAGTGTGCTAATTTTCAATGCCGGATCGATAAAAAGAAATTAGTTTTTGAGAAAAATATTTGGAGATGGCATTCTGGATAACACCCAAATTTTTAAATTTTTTGTCACATAGAAAGTGTTTTAGGGATCGGAATAAATGGAAATCCGATGGTGCAATGAAGGGCGAATATGGTGTGTGAGGAAGTACCTCCACCCCCAAATCATTAATTTTTTCCAAGGTTCGTTTGCGCAGTATGGTCTTGCATTATCGTGTTGCAGAATAACACCTTTTCTGTTGACAATCGCTGGACACTTTAAAGATTGATTTATTCGATCCATTTGTTCACAGTAAAGGTCTGCAATCACAGTTTGTCCAGATGTCAGCACTTCAAAATGAACGATTCCGCATTTACTTCACCAAACACACAAAAGCGCCTTTTGGAGAAGTAAATCTGGCTTAGCAGTACTTCATGGCAATTTATTCGGAGAGAGCCACTGCCTTTTGCGTTTTGGATTATCATAGAGGACCCATTTTTCATCTCCAGTTATCAAGGTATCAAAAAACGGAGACGGCTTCTAACGGGTGTAATACTCTCTTGTGATTTAGGTTGGCATAAACTATTTGTTCCATTCTGGTAATAAAACTATTAAGACAGAACTCAGGTCTCTTAATTTTACTGAACTTTTTTGTGTTCCAATTTCGAGTTGAGAAACGTAGATAAAATATGACGTGATTTTTGCTTAATCTTGAAGTAAAACCTCAACAATACAGGTATTTCAAAAATTACAGATTGTTCTTACGGAGCCTAAAATTTAGAAAAGGTAAAAACGGTTTCGAGATTACACATTGATCTTCAGGTTTTAACCCTCAGAGGTCTTCTTTACAATCATCACATGTTTATAAAAAAGCTTTTTTACCGCATTTTGCCAATGACATAAATATCGGTATTTGCCTTGATGTAAAACTTAATGTAAAAATATTTCTTTTTAGAAAAACAATCGTAATTCGATATCGAGAAATCTGTTTGAAAAAATCCAAAAATGTTGTTAATTTGACATCAGAAATAAAAATAAAATGTTTCTGTACCAACGGGATAACCTCAAACGTAAGTATATTTACAGAGTTTCATTTGGCACCCAGTAATTTTTCATATTTTGAAAATATAATCTAATGACTTAATAGTCAATGAAATTAGCTTTGAGAATCAGAAAAATAATTGAAATGAGTGCGGACTTGTTGCCTGTCGAGCGTTGGTGCAATTTAATTATTTGTATGTCCATAAAAACAAAACAAAAAATATTTATAAATGCTTGGTTAAAAAAGTAAATACCAGCTAGCAATTGAAATAGTATGTTACTAATCGTAGTATTTTTAAAATAAATTAACAGATTTTTGTTAAATGTTTTCTGCACATTTTCATATAAGAAATTTTAATATTAAAAATGACACTCTACATAATATATGTTTTTTTGATGAAATGGCGTTTTAAGTTTTTGCTGGCGCTTCGTTGTCGGTAGCTGATTCACTATGAAATCAGATAAACAATGGAGTCGTATGACACATTACTTTATGCCAAGGCTTTATTCATATGCAACTCTACAACAATTGGAATGTTATTGTACTCGTTAACAAGAAATGTATGTCAAAAAGATACGACGAAAAATATTATTCATAACGATCTTTTTGGAAAATGTATTATAAATGATGTCTATATAAAGAAGATCTATCGAAAATTCACTTGAATTGTCTTAAAAATGTTCTGCAAATAATTTCCTAAAATGGTATAAATCGCCAAATCTTGCAACGAGAACTATTTAGAACCTGCGTACACAGCGCGCTTTGCAACTTTCATTAAATTAAATAATTCTTAATTAATGTAAGGCACAACGAGTATATATTTCCGTCATTCTCTCAAGGAAATTTGACTATATATGACTACAAGATATATATCGTGTAGACAAAATTAGGTTTTATTGTAGACCAGCCCTCTTCTCATAAATAAGAACGGTGATTGGCGAATTTAAGAAGGCATGCGATGGCCGAAATTTATTCTACGATAAAATATATTTGCTGTTGTTGTTGAAATACTAGAACATTTACAAGCATTTAATCTATCTTGAAGGCCACACCTATTTAATGACATCAGCCTTGAAGCAACGTTGACAAAAAGCGTTATTTATTCTACACGATTATAAAAACTTTGTGAAATTTTTTACGATTTTATTCTAATAAATATGATTAATTTTTTACGATTTATAATTAACTTGTGCCAAGTTTAATCTATACCGCTCACTATAAAAATCAACATTGATTTTAAAAACATCGTTTAAATATAACAACTAATGGTGTAAATCATTCGATAAAATAATTTTTTATGAATAAATATGTCTAGTCTAACATCGAGTTTAGTATTTGCAGTGTATACAGGTGTGATAAACTCTCGAATATTTGAAACCTATATGAATAAACCAATTTAGCAGTTATAACAAAAAATTATGTAAGACAATAAACTTCACCACTAGTTATATCTTGTTTATTTATCGTCGGCCTATTTCTGCAGCTATGACCTATCACCGACGCCAGGAATTCGACTCCCGCACCTGAGAATTTTGTCGCATCCAGTGTTCTAACTGAAATTGGGTTCTTTTACGTGCAGTGGTCTTCATTTTACCTACAATACACGAGACTCACAGTTTTACATCCCTACCGTAAGACGAGCACTACAAAGTCTTTTCCCAAATAACAAAAAGCAGACCGCCTCTGGATCTCGAACCCGAGACCCCACGCTAGTTACATCTTGGTTTTATTATTACGGTCTCGCTCGGCCCCAGGTTAAATGTACTTTAAATAAATGAAAAGTGGTCGATGATAAGTGCAGGAAATTAAACACAATTGCTCTTATATGGCGAAAAAGCAAAATTAAATTTATTAAAAAAAATAAAATACGAAATGTATTGTCGTTTTGTCTAGTCTAGTTTAGTCTAGTCTCGAGTTAAATTAAAAATTAAAAAAAAAAAACATTGCAACAGACCCCGCAATGGGAAGAATAGTGACCATGTCAAATACATATCCATTAAAAACGCTTCTTTTGTTAAATCGCAATATATAAGTATACATACGTATAAACTTATACATATTTTAAAATTTTATATCAATAATCTTATTTCCGCGGCGTCATGGGCTCAGATCCGGAGCGCCAGAAAATATAATAAAGAGAGTGTCCTGGAGATAAAACCAATCTTAGAAATAAGCATAATGTGAAAATATCCCTTTCGAAGCATTGATTATCACTAAATTACATTGAAATAGGGACGAAAATTTGTAAAGAAAAGTTATCCAGGTCTTTTTATTTAATTGTTTTAACAAGTAAATGACACATATTAGTACTTTAGTTACATACTTATTTTTGTCAAGAAAGAAATAATATAAATTTTTAGTGTTGTTAATTCTATTTGTTGTATGTATTCTGAACAGTAATTTTGTGAAGTATACGAATACAATAAAAGGCCTTTCGATTTTTTACAATTAAATTGTGTGTCACGCACTACCAACACTTTAGGATTTATTTATATACAGTGGTGAATACGCTATGAGTACTCAAACTGTTTAATATTAGTAATAAACAAGTCAAAGGAAATTTTGATGCTGGCACTAAGAAACCACACTAGAAAAAATACATAACGTTATGTAATTTGATACAGTAGGCATTATATTTACTAAACACTTAAATTTTGATCTATCATTTACAGAGGGTGGGAAATATTTATAGACTAAGAGAGAGTAATTAAGTTCTATAAATAAAACAATTCTTTTCCAAGCCTGAATTAACTACTCAATGTATTATATTTATAAAACATGCTGTGCACGTGCTAAGTTGCCGCCTGCAAATATTTATTCTCTTATTCATAAAACATTTTTGTACGTCTTGGCTACTTGTTTCACCTTTATTGTTGCGTACTTCAATGATTTAACTTTTATTCTACATTCAAGCGCATATCAAAAACAATCATGTAAAAAAGATAATAAGATGTACAGTAAGGAATACAAATATTTATAGATAAAATAATGTAAATGATTTCTATTGCCAAGTTCACAATACAATAATTGCCTACTATTTAGTCCCGTCAGATTTCCATTATTATTTAAAGTCAATGATTCATACATAGCCTCTCACAACAGTACCTAGACAATCTGGTATATTGATTAAAACAATGAGCAAAGAAATTAGAAACCTTCTGTTTTCTTAGAAAGTCTAAAGATTGAGAATCAAAAACTTAAAGAAGGTAAATCAGGTAATCGTAGATCGAAATAATTTTTTTACCAATAATATCAAGCGATATATTCAGTTTAAAAACATTTAGCTATGAGTCATAATCTTTAAAATATGAGGGAAAAAGAAGTCCAACAGTGAACGAATGCCGTCTAACAATGCTGATGATATAAAGTGCAAATACTGCAATACACTCAACAAAATTTGACACGACGTAATATTGTGACCTGTGAGATAGACTCGAAAGCTTTGAATAGTTAACTCAATGGATAGTCCTGCTTTCCGACGTTCTCTTCTATCAATGTACCTCATCAGTGGAAAAGTAGGAGCAAAATATTATGGGTTAGAGTGTAGTATTAGCGAAATTAGGACCATAAACTGGCAGGTTGGAAGTAGGAAGAAAATATACTCGGTTGTAGACATTACGATGTTTGGAATTTCTTTTAGGGAAGATCATCTGAAGCACTGCATGAAGCGATAATACCATGAGTTCCGAGGGGAAGGTTACGGCCAGTATAATGGTTTTGGGCAGTGTAACGATTTGTCTTCAGAACGTCAGAAGTAGAAAAAACAAAATAAGTACCGACTCAAATAAAAAAATATCTGCTTGGATATATCTGAATGACAAATTGACTGATCAGCCCTTGGGGAATGTGCGTTTATTTAGTGTTGAACTTCATGGTGAAATGTTCGGTAGTTTAGCCTGTGGACGTTAAGTGTGTTGTTTGGTTGTGTATTGACCCCCAACGTGATGCTGACATATTCAGTGATATCCTATCCTATTATTTGTCTTCGATTAATGAGTTAAATAACATTATTGTTGTGATTTAATTTTAGCTTTCCAATTAAATAACACTACGTCTTTTGTCCTTGAGCAGACAACATTTAATTTTACTCAGGTAACAAATGACAGTGGGTCTTTTATTGATAATATTTTTGTAAATTCTGACGATGCTTACTCGGGCCATCTAATCCAGTATGTACGGTTGAAAAGCCTGAGGGAACTGTGGAACTATGCTCTTAATGGATTAACCTACAAAAAACTTTTCACCACATACAATTACAACCAATTTCAAAATTTTCTGTATTACGAAATCTGGCTTGCAACATACAGTGACATAAACGGTAATATAATGTTTTCTCTCAGTACTTTGCTAATGCTTTCCATTAGCAAAAATACGATTGATAATCAGCAAAAAGTTGGCTATGTTTAATGATTTTAACATCCAACAGTGTGGAAATGGCAAATGCTCTACAATATGTAGCCATACATATGACCCACGTCCACGATATGAACTTCACTAAATAAAAAAAAAAATAGATCTTAACTCTCAATTTATTCCAAACGCTGAAGTAAGAAAAGTCTGACATACCACCAGATGAATTAAATCGCCTTTTCAAAATCCATGAGTTAAATGATTTTTCAAATTATTTACTATATCCTACTGTAAATTTTAAGTGTTTGGGTTCACAGGTAGATAATGATATAATAACCATGATATACAAAATAAAATCAAAATTTACAATTGACGCTTATGGTTTTAATATAAAATTAGTTAAGAACAGTCTTTAACTGCAGCGCTGACGCGTATAATCAATCGAAGTTTTGAGAGTGGTGTCTTCCCAGAAAAACTTAAATTGGCGGGTGTAATACCTACACAAGAGGCTGGTAGTTCAAACGATCAAAATAACTTCCGTCCGATATCTGTCTTTTCGACTTTGTCCAAGATATTTGGGAAGTTAGATTAATCCATTACATGCATCGAAATAATATTCATACTTCTAGACACATTGGGTTTAAAGCAAGTAGCTCTACATCGGCTGTTTTCCATGTTGTCAGTTATGTATGAGAGGCGGCGCATCAGTGGATCTCAAACAGAGCCGGATTGAGGGTGAGGCGAGTGAGGCACTCGCCTCGAACGTAAGACGTGCAGGGCGCAAAAATAAGCAATAACTTGAACAATTTTAGGGAAAGTGCGAAAATGTAGCAGACACTTAAGTAGCAGTTGCAATATCACGCATAAGCTTAATTGATTATATGTCCGAAATACTTTGCGCTGTTAATATGTCAGTTGAAAAAAGTTTAGCGGTTGTTAGTGGTAGTGTTGATATTAACCTTGTGAATTATGTTGATAATGGGTGCAACGAAATTATTCTGGGCAGTTTTGTTGATATCCATAGTTTCACATGTTACGGTTACTTGTGCTATGTCTGGAAAATACATTAACAATTGGAACTGTTTACAGGAAATAAACCAGTTTATTAACAAAATATATTAAAATTATTTGTATAAATGTTGTGTCCGGGTGGAAACCGTGTAGATGCTCTGATAAGTACCGACATTTCGTCAACTGTTACAAGGGACATTTTCAAGGCGAGTGATGATACTTTAACGAATAAATTCACTGCACTACACGGATAGGGAAAATTTACATACGGTTTAAAAAAGCCAGTGGTGCTAAATATATTGAGATATGAACAGAATGAGGATTGAAGTAAATCAAACTTGGGCAATTTCGTTGCATAACTGGTTAGAAATGTGTGGTAATTCAAGTGATGCAGCAACAAATGCAACGATAGAAACTGCAGACTTGGAAGAAGTGGTTGCAATTTCAGAAATCACAAGATGGAATTTAAAAGAAACTAAGTCAATACAAGTACTTGAGAATAAGAAAGAAGAGGAAGAAGCTACCAATATAAATGATCCACAATGTTAGCCAATAATTTGGAATAAGTTTTTTCTTAATAGAATATGGACCGTGTCAGGGAAAATATGCCGACTCTAGAGAATCTGCTATAGAAAATGACAGAAGAATTTTCATAAAATAATTCTTAAAAAGAGAAGTGAATTTTGGGAAGTTAGCTTCTGAGATGAATATTCCAGAAAAGAAAAAAAGAAAACGGAAAGAAATCAGATTTGGAAGAATCGAATGAGGAGAGATGTACGTTCTCAGATAAATATGTGTTCAACCTAGAAAGAAAAGTAATAGATGTTATGGTTTTACAATTAAAAAAAGAAGTGACAAGTTAACTGAAAGATTTTCTTGAAAATGAACCATAGATACAAAAGATTTAAAAAGGCAGCTTCCTTCAGAAATGTGCAGTTTTAAAAATGCAATTACTATTATTTCAGATACTAAAGCAGCAACAAGTTTACTCTTATTATATACCATTCATGAATATGATTTAGTGCGGCCTTATCTGACTTTAGAAAATGCTTTAAGAATATTTTTAACAATTCCAGTCACTGTAGCTTCTGGTGAAGAAGCATTAGCAAGATAAAGTTAATTAAAAACTATTAAAGATCTTCAGTTGACCAAGAAGTTATCTAACATGGCAATTTTATCAATAGAACAGAAGACAACTAGAAAAATTGATTTTGAAACAATTATTTCTGATTTTGACTCGTTGAAATAAAAAAAAAATTAACTGTAGTTATGCAATATTTCTTATATTATGAAAACTATTTAAATATTGTTTTGAATTTTATAAGAGTAAATGTATGTATTTGTATTTAAAATGTAAGAAGTCAATAACTCTTTTTTGTGTTATTTAGTTACCTGTTTGTTGTTTTGAAATAACAAACTTTCTTTGTATTTGATATCATTATTTTACTATACTATAATGCTTGTGATTTGTGAGTATGCGTATAGAGGGGAGCACTTTGTAATACTGCCTCAGGTGACAAAATATCTAGATCCGGCTCTGACCTCAACAAGGCTTTCAACTATTTATCACATCATAAGATAAGATGAGCACTATGTCATGAGGGGAACAGTCCTAAATACTGTACATCGGCCAGTAAAGCTTCTTGATGTCAATGATGAATTGCCCAATTTTTAATTATTTATTGACATTTCATCCGATTATATGTTTTTTTGTTCTCTGACCTTAAATTAAAAAATATTCATTTGTATAACCAATTTGCAGTTATGGGCAAACGAAGAAGTTTTACGAGAAGGGAAATTTTCGAACAGTGGTTTCACGCTGTAGGGGATCGGAGAGCGAAATGTTAGTACGTGCAAAATCAGGTTTCAGAGATTGTTGCAGCCGTAAATGATTCAACAACAATGTGATACTTTCAAAAGATGGATTAAGTCTAACAGAACGATTGACAGGTTTTCAAAAAAAATACTGGTTAAACAAAGAAGTTTTGTTCTTGAAGAAACACCATGTACTTCTCAAGGTGGCCGTGGTCGTCCTACTAAAGACTACCACTCGAGCAAGGATACATAGAAAAGAAGAAAAAACAGCAGAACTTCCGAAACGAATAACGACCCCAGTGCTCTCTTAAGCGATGGCAATGAAATTACGGTCAACCGGTCAACAACAGGCTGCAAGATTGATAAAGGAAGCAACTGAAACCACCCATACACGCGCTTTTAAGATACGACTTTGGAGACTTAGATGTTATCAACCCAAATCCCTATTGCACTTTTCAGATAATCGGGCATTATTCCTATTGGTAGACTGCAAATTGAACAAGCACTAATATCTGACAATCATAGCCTATGCGAAGGAAAACAGGGCGAACATATGTTCTTCCTATAATAAAGTAAAAGCTGCAAAGGATAAGCGTTATCCTACCATGGACTCAATAACAACAATGAAACGATTACGGAAGTAAAACTTCAAAACTTTCTCGACCACAAGGCTTCACGCATCATCGAATCGCAGGGAAAGTATTAAGTGTTGATGAATATCTTAACAATATTGTGTTCATTTCTAAATGAGGGTTTGATGGAAATAGCGGAAATCTCAAAGAATGAACGATTCCGATATTCTTATAACATCAATGGTTCCAATACAGATGTATATTATAACTACTTTAGAGAAGAAACAAATTATCTGGCAGAACCCTAGACCATCATGTTAAAAATATTGTAGACCCATTCGAATTCAACTTGCAAAATAAAAGTTTCGAGTTGCCTCAACAAGACTTCAATTATATTAACGACCAAATTGAAAATTTGTTTACCATTTGAAGCTGTTTTTTTCCGGATATGCCATTAAAATCACTCATCAACCTTTATTTACCATAGTTGATAGTAAAGTTTGCAATACTATAATTGCCACCAGCTCGACACAATGGTGTTATTTATGTGGAGCTACTCCTAAGAAGATGAACGATATTGAAAAGTCGTGCAAAGACTTATAGATACCAATGCTGTGAATTTTGGGCTGTCAAGTCTCCAGGCATGGATTCGTTTTTTAAATATTTCTTGCATTTATCATATCGCTTACATATTCAACAATGGCAGGCACGAGGCACAGAAAAACATGCTAGTGTAAAATAAAGAAAAACTGGGGTTTAATAGTAGACAAAGTGCGACCTGAAGAAGCGGAAGGAGGAACTTCCAACGATGGAAACACCCCAAGACGTTTTTTCAAAAACCCCTCATTATCGGCCGAAATTACAGGCATAAAACTAGATTTGATTTATAGATGTTCCGTGATATTGAATAGCATGTTATCTGAATATAAAATGACAGGAGAAATTTGATATTTATGCAAAGAAACTTTTTGACTAAGAATATCCAAGGCTTTATATGCCGGCAAGCGTTCATAAACTTTGACACATGGGGCACAAGTTATTTCAAAAGCCGTGTTACCTATAGGCCAATTGTCGGAAGAAGTACAAGACGCCAGGATCAAAGATTTGAAGTTTTATAGAGAGAAACACACTATAAAAATGTCTAGAACGTTAAACATTAAGGATTTAATCTGTGCCATTTTAACATCATCCGAAAATTTAATAAGAAGTACTTACCTAAAAATCCAGCATTAAGTTGTCCGTAGATGTGAACTCCTAATCCAGATGCATCTAGTGAAACTGACGATGACGATAAGAAAGATGATTATGACGGTGATCATGTTTTTTTAAACATTTTTCTTATAATGCTGGTTCAAAGCATCTCTATTTTATTTATATATA
>JAWQRN010000181.1:0-35001 GCA_033557685.1 Sperchopsis tessellata
ATAAAAATATAGATATAATATTAAAATGAATCGCAAAACTGATCTGCTTATTATTATATCAGAGTGCCTACGATTATTTTTATATTATATCTATATTTTTATTGGTAAAATTCATTTTAATATTTATACCGCATCGGCTAAAATATGCGTCCATTTTTAACTTTATTTTACATCCCCATGTCTAAGCGAGGTTTTCAAGTTATGTCCGACATCACAAAATTTCTCCACGCCACATTGAGATGGCGCTTGTTTTAGTTACATTATAGTGGTCAGTTTTGGTGTGTGTCTTTGGTAGGTTCCAATTACCTAGCCATACTGATGAGTACTGGCGGTACGAAATAGCTATATACGGCATTGGATACCTCTTTCATACGCAAAATTGATCTGAAAAAAGAAGTATCTAAAATCTTGCAATAAAATTGTACGTGATAATCTTTTCGTGTTTTCTTTAGTTACTACTTTGTATTTGTATGGCCATTCCATTAGTGTACCTACATGTAAGTTGTCCATCCTAATTCTTCCTTTTTTCTCGTATACATAACTAGGACAATTTTTTTTTCAAATCCAGACAGCTTTTTTCTTGCCAATTAAATGACTGAATTTTGAATTTAACGAAAATTGATCCAATTAAATTACAAAACATTAATCGGCTTCTAAATAGCGGTAATGTACGAAAGGCTTTGCGAAGACGCCCTAAAAAACTAAGAAGCCCAGATGCCTGATCTTCTGCCTAGAGACCGTTCTATCGACTTTTGATCTGCAACTGACTGTAAACGAAGTTCTACTCCCACCGGTATTTATTTTGAGTTGTGTGGTAGTATGCCTAAAACTACTGCTAACCTTATAATAAAGTGGGTAAATATTTATTGTTCAGACGATTTTGGTGTTAACTGCTACAATAAAACATTGTCCAGGACTTGAGGATAGGACCACGTAAATAAGTATTACCTTGAAGATGCTTTTCTTTACAAATTCTAGGTATAAGTCCGTTATACAATTTGTCTCCCTACATCATATCGAATGTCGCGCCTTGTCGTGAGTCCGTAGTCTGAATATATACCTGTATATATTCGTGTATATATTCAAAGGTCACTCTATGTAATTTTTATATCCTTATGATTTTCATTAAATTTGATTAACTTCTTGCATAGGAATTGTAATTCCAGCTTACCCTCGATATAAAAATTCATAGTTGTTACAACTTGTCACTTTGGACTCGAAGTTATAATAGCATGCGCATCAGTTCGATTCGGCGAATAACCAGTATAAATTACGATAATAAAGGTCCTAGAAGTCAAGTAAACAATTACTGACTTTAAATTGTTGAAAACTGGTTAATACAGAACTGTGTCAGGGTATACAAATAATTGCATCATGTTAGAATTGCGTTTTACAGCTGGGGGTTCTGTGACAGACTTTTGGAATTCCTAGAAATTTACACATTAGAAATCATTTTTAGATAATAATAAATATTATTAAATTGTAAATATACCAAGGTCCAGCTAAATGTATGGAGAAAAGGGCGAATTATAGAAACAGAAACTACATTATCAGAAGAGTTTTTTTTTTGTCAATTTCAAGAAAGCTTTTTATCAGTTTAAAATTGTAAGGAGAAAGTAAATTTTTTGAAGTAAAGCACATTTTAACTACTTTATGCAGTTTTGAACTTGGGGAATTCAATTTGAAGTAAAGGTGATATTCTGAAAGATAATAACAGTGATATAAGTATGCCATCAAAGTTAATACAAATATCCCAAGATCACCAACTACCACCAAAAGGCCTAGCTCACTAAATGGCGGTTTTGAAATTATTTCTTTAACTATTGCTGATAATAATACCTACATTACTATGAATGCTTATGTATCATTGGTGGCTCGTAGGGTAACAAACATAGAGGTTACCTTATAAAAAAACTTACCACAGGTTTAAATGATAATTCCAGGTCAATTATTTTCTGCTTTTGTGTGATAAAATGGATACCAATTAATTAAAACTGTTTGTTTTTATCTTTTTCAGTGCTTAGCATAGCCAGATGCATACACTTTCTTATCCCATAGTACTCCTCAAGAAGGTTTTAAAGCGTTGAAAAGCAGCGTTCACCTTCCTAAAGTTAATTGCAAAAATTAATATTTATGAACAACTAAAATGGCATAAGTCCCATCAGCGTTATAAAAATCTTCATGATTATACAACACTGCTAGTGCAGTTTTAAATTTTAAATCATTTACGAGTTATTCAGATGTTTCAGTTTTAAAACGTCTTGGGGAAAGTTTCTTATATAGTTCTGAAATCTATCTGAAATACCTAGGTCTGTTCTGTGGTTTTCCATATGTTTTTATCTAAAGCGCTCGGGTACCAGTTTCGGCCTGCAGTTCGTTTGACATCATCGATCCATCTCTTTTGAGGTCATCCAGTGACCCTTGTTTATCGTGGTTGCTATTTCACAAAAAGTATCATTCACTTATTAATGTTCGACCTATTGCCATGTGCATTCAACTACGAGCTCGATGATATATTTTAGTTTTGTCCGCTACCTTATTCTCTATTGCGCATTTTGAAACACAAGCTGATTTCAAGCATTAACCTTTCCATTGCCCTTTGTAGAGTTCTGAGGCATTCTCCACTTTTTTGTGTTGAGATTTCAGTTTCTAGTCCATATGTGCTCACAGGTAGTATACACGCGTCCTAGACCTTCATTTTGAGATTTATAGGATTGTATTTATCTTTATAGATATGTCCTAACATCCCAAATGCTAATCAGCTCAATCACACCCTCCTGGTAATTTCGGCAGATTGGTTCTCCTTGCCTAACTTAATTGAGTGACGTACTCTTCTACCATGTTGAAGACATGGTTATCTGTGGTTATATGTAATTTGTCCTTTCTCATAATCTTGGTCTTATTCAGATTCATTTTCAGGCCTACCAGTTTGGATGCTGTGGTCACCCAGAGCAACCTTTTAAATACATCGTCTAGTCAGTGTGAATAAGATCGTACCATCTTGACGGACGCCTCTGTTGATTTTGATTCGATCTGTTGTCAAATCATCGTTAATTTTAACTTAAAGTGTTGCACTCTATTATATGTATTTTTTAATTAAATTATTACTAAACCAGAATCTGTTTTACCTCAAAAAATCACAAACTTTGCCTCTTGCAGGTTTAGGCAATTGAGGATTGTTAGTTGTACTTCATCTTCTTATTTCTTTTACTTTGTTGTTAAATTCAGAAATATAATTTTTTACTACTATAATGATAATATTACGCTTCTGAAATTAATTGAATAATATATCACAGTGAGGATTTATTAGGTGAAAATAGTTTTGTAATAAATAAAATGTTTTTTTTTTTAATCTTTAATCCAATACCTTGTTTAGAGTTGTTGAATTTTCTTCTTTGTCTATATTTGCCAAACAAGTAAATTTTCCATGAGCACAAAAGAGAATAAAGTTGGCTATGGATAATGTTGTTTTACTCAAGTTTGTACTACTCTAAATTTACCACTCATTACTGAAGCGCCTTCATAGTTTTGAGCAATAAATTTTTTGGGTTTTGCATGATTTTTAAAATTTCTTACTCACTTAAAATGACAGTTGCTAAGGCTTGTGCATTAGTAACTTCATGTTGAATAGTTTTCAAAAATCTTTCATACAGTAGAACATTTAATACACATCTAATAATAAAAATCATCTGAGTCTGAGATATATACAGTTCTATCAAAATTGTATACATCATGCAGAGAAACAGGAGAGATATCAGCAGCTTGGAATGCAACAATTATTTTAATCCACAAAAGAGGAAATAAAGATGACCTGAAAAATGACCTTCCTATCAGTAGGACATCTGTGTCTTATAAGATCCTTACCAAAATAATTACAAAGCGTCTTAGACCAAGTCGATTCATGCTAATAAAAAGCCACATTAAACGTTAAAATTACATCAAGAAACGGAATTATTAATATACAAAAAGATGTTAGACAAAGAAACACCAAACATATTCAGTGCAGCTATAGAGTGTATGTTCCGGGAACTAGATTTGAAATACAAGGGTATAAAAGTTAATGGAGAATATCTTAACCATCTACAGGTTTTCCGGGAGATAACCGTGTGTTGGCTTTTGTTTTTGCCAATGTTTCGTCTGCCGTTGCAAGGGACATTATCAAGACATGTAGCTCTTAAAAGTGCTAATTATACATTGCCATGTAGCTCTGAAAAGTGCTAGTTGTAGGTGCACACCAGCTATAAAAAGTGCTAATAATAGAATAACATGTAGCTCTCACAAATGCTAGTTAAGAAATATGATTATTTTCGTAGTTTACCGGCTTATATATATAGCGTGGTCGAACACCAATAGGATACCTTCTTAATGCAATGTGTAGATTTATTCGTGATCTTCGATGGGCCGCTTCTTATTGGCCGACAGTATCTCGGCGCGGCGTATCCCTTATGGAACTTGACAATTTCGATAATGAATATTTTCAAATCAAATTAAATTTTTGAAAATATGGTTTTCCAAGAGGAAGCGAGAGGCATTCCATTATCGCGATTAAGATTATTCGGATGCTTATATATTTCAATGGACTCTCTTATTATTCTAGGGAAATAGTTAGAAGATTTGGCGAGAATTTTTATGTTCTTAAAGAGAATTTCATGGCCTGTTTCTAAATTATGTTCTGCTAATGGAGATATCAAAAACTGTTTGCCTTTCGAGTTCTCTACAACGAGTGGCCGTGGAAGTCTACATACTGAATTAATATCTTTACCATTTAAGAATTGCAGATGATATTGTGTAATTTGTGCACACTATTGAGAATCTTCAAGAAAAATTGATTGATGTATATTCTGAAAGTAAAGATGTAGACCTAAGAATGAATTTTCATAAAGCGCAAGTGATGCTCAACGAGCTATTTGTGCCACCCAATGTGTACATCGAGGGCCCACTAATTGAAACCATAACAACACACACGTATATTTCTTTGGAGATGGCGTGAAGAATAAATCTTGCATAGATTACAAATGGACAACTAAGCAACATAGTTAAGTTGCGGATGCCTTTGAGTGTGAAACGCCTGTGATGACGTATGCTTGCGAGACTAAAGCTCCAAAGAACGTGAAGAAATACTGAGAAATATATGATGGGTTTGAGAATAATTAATAGAAGGTAATGCACATGGATAAGAAGTCAGACTAAGGTAAGGGATGTTATAGGGATGATGTAAAAGTGGAAATGGGTGGTACATTATGGAGGAAGGCAAACAGATCATTCAAGGTCAAAGGAATTACCTTTGTGGGAATCTAGAGACAACATAAGGTCAATACGAAGACCCAGTGTAAAATAAAATGCTAATAAATGAAATTTCTAAAGTAGTATTGCAGTGACATTTCTAAATTCCTAATTGTCTCATCCATCCTTAAAATATTGAAATTATGGTAAATGTAATATACAAATATTTTTAAATAGCTAGAGCTTCAATTTATAAGTTATTAGGACAGTACTTTAATAATGTTTGCACCTAGAAATGTATATACAGCATGGATACAGCCAAATGGAAAAAGTCACTTTTAAGAGGATGATGTATTTAAGTGAAGTAGCAGTAACTTGTGAATAAATATTTATTGTAATTTAAAAAGGACAGGTGCTTATCTTTCGTATATGGCTTACATTAAATACTTAGTTCATATGAACGAAGCCGAATAGCATATTGTACGAGGGCTGAGCTGCATAGGGGATTCAGTTGTACTGATAAGAAGTGGTATTCTTTTAACCACCGTGTCTACAGTATTCATTCCGGCATTAAGCAACTTTTGCAATATACTATTATTAACGTGGTCAGAAATAAAAATGCCAAAACTATTCTACACTAGTGACCATGGAAGCAATATTAAATTGTAATTTAAAATGTTTGTAATTCTGAGTCCTTTTCATAACTATGATAAATAAGGCAAAACTTGTATGACGGAACCTATTGTTTATGATCAAACCAATACTTTAATACATAATAATTAATTAAAAAATAATAAAATTACTTTTTTATATACACTATCTTGTGAATTAAATTTTAAATAAAGGATATTAATAGAATTTTAAAGATAAATATCCTGTGAATATGATATGTTATAAAACCGAGTATTTGAATAATTTATGATTCTTGTTAAATTTTGGTAGGAAATTCATCCATTTGGTACTTAGTAATATTGTTTAATTACATTTTTTTTTATATTCTGTAGCAAATTTACTTTTTGCAGCATCAGTAGCAATATGTGACTCATAATTCGCAATGACAAAGCGGAATAGTACATGTCCTATGTCGGCAGCATAGGGGATGCAGAAGCATCGGTGATAAATTGTATTCTTGGAATCGCACCAAACGCATGAGTTCATTCATGTTTACAGCAACTTTTGCAATGTGAAACAAATTCATGGGCAGAAAGTGAAATAACAAAACTATTCCAAAAATTAAATTAGTTATGACTTTTATGGAACCTGGTTAAATAATAAAATTATATTGTTAATTTAATGAAACTGAAAATGCTGACATAGTTACAGCTATCACTTTAAAACATAATTAGTTCAGATTAACATTTCTAAACAATTTGAATAAATAAACTTTCAATATTTTCCGCAACAAAATGTGATTCCTGTTGTTTTGTACTCAGTAAAAGTTATGGAATCAAATATTTACATATAAATTGTTCCAAAAATAAATTTATCTGGATTGAGTTGTATAAAAATAAATTTATCAGTGAATTAACGAAATAGACCACTGTGAAGCAACTACACTTAAATGAGAAAGCTAATTTTGATAAGATATATGAACTGGTTTTATCCAGCTCAGGGGTCAGCAAATGTTCAGTATTATCATGTCTTATCTTTGGTTCCCTGATCCTTAAAAAGTGCAAACTGGATTTTACCAGAAAATGTTGACTTTAATATGACTTTCTTTCCTCATGGTCGAAAAGCAACTTTGCCCCCCATTGACTCATATCAAACAAAGAGATACATATAAGACTGTGCATTGCTAAAAGAAAGACAAACATCATGATGTTCTGTAAATTTTAAATTTGGCTTATCAATTTAGACAGTTCATATTTTACAACACAATTTGGTATCATCTTGTGTCTGATGTATGTGCAATAAAGTGAGATAGACACTCATAGTTTCATGTATTTGCTGTGCAAGATTATTTAAATAGGAATCATAAATTTAGTTATTCACTTTGCGATTTATTTGATGCTCACATACTTTGCCATTATAGAACGCAAAATACTTTATTGATTTTAAATATGTTTGCTATTGACAACAGGATGTTGGAAGGAAGTCCTCTTCACTATTACAACCATTATCAATATACTACATACACACCCAGCAGATTTTCATATTTTGAAAGATTTCGTGAACCAGCAGAAAACATGTCTGAAGATCTTATGATGCCTCATTCGCCAAATAGCATTCAGGTAATGAAATATGTTTTTATTTCTTGTATACATACTATATTAACATAAATATCCATTTATTTTCTAAATTTTATTACAATATAAAATAATAAATTGCAAATTAAAAATATTTTGAATAAAATACCTATTTGTAATTTTTGTTTTATTCTTTAACATAATATCTTATTTAATAACATTTGGTTTTTACTTTATAGAGTGATAGTGACAATTCTATGTCAAGTGTAGAAGTTTCACCATCCGTAATGCTGTCAACCAAATCATATGCCCCCAATATTAGCAACAAAACAAGAGTACAATGTTGTTGGACATCTTGTGGAATTCACTTTGATTCTTTGGAACAACTCGCACATCATGTTAGTAAAGCTCACTCTGCAAGTGGAACTGGCGGATTATTTTATTGTGGATGGGAAGGCTGTACAAGAAACAACCGAGGATTCAATGCTAGGTAAATATAATTTTCTAGCAATATTTTTCGAGTATACTTAATTTGATACTTTTTGGTTGTGCAGAACAACTTGTTACTAAGAAGAGGATCTACCACAATCAATACTTTAGCTTTGTACAAATTTAATATAAATGTATAGTTTTTGTGTATATACCATTGCCATAAAGATAAGTGACTAGCCATAGCATTGACAAGCTGTAATTTGATATAAGTTATACAATGTGAAAGTGGCAGACAACTCATTTTGAACTTGTGAAATGATATTTCTGGGGGTTCATTTTTCATTGAATTGATACAACCATATGATCACACACGATCATAAACAAAACTGTAGAGCACTGCCTATCCCTTCTTTATACATCCATGGTGCATATACTTGATAATTTCTTTTCAAAATTTAAACAACTTTATAATTTGTATATATTATTTTTGTTCCAGATACAAAATGCTGGTCCATGTTCGAACACATACAAATGAAAAACCTCACCAGTGTAACCAATGTGAAAAATCATTTTCAAGAGCAGAAAACTTGAAAATTCACTCCCGATCTCATAGTGGTGAAAAGCCATATGTATGTCCAGTTCCAGGATGTAACAAGGCCTACTCTAACTCGAGTGATCGCTTTAAACATACAAGAACTCATCAAGTTGAAAAACCGTACCAATGTAAAGTACCAGGCTGTCCGAAAAGGTATACAGACCCAAGCAGCTTGAGGAAGCATGTGAAGACCTACAAACATTTTATTAATGAGAATAACTCACAGATTAAAGCTATTGATAACATTACCACTTTAAACCACATTAACCATACAAACAAAAAAGAAAACAGTATTACATATAATACTGAACGAGTAACTAGTCATTGTCAACAACAATCTCACTCTATACATCCATGCAATTGCTCTCATAACTGTTGTATGTCAGATAGTTTATCTAAAGCAGCTGGACTTTTAAAATTGGGTGGTTATATAAATTTTCCAAGAGTAGAAATAAAGTCTATGTCTTGGAATAAAATTTTGGAACCTTACATACCTGAACCAAAAAGTATTTTTTCCTCATATGAACTAAATGAAGAATGTATGGATGTTGATCTACCTTTAGATTTAAGTATTTCTCACAAGCATTTGTAAAAACTCTTTTTTAGGATATAGTACTTATATTATATGCTATTTTTTACTGATATAAAAATGGTGGGTGACAACTGAATTGTTTTTGTTTGATTTGTATTTAATTTTTTTTCATTTTGTGTTTCACTGCGATAAAAACTATGTTGTGTGTTTTCTGTAAATTCTTTTGTTTTTTGAAAGAAATGTTTTTAACAATGCAATATACAAAATGTGATAATATTATGAGACATGTAAATTATTTATTTAATTGTATATAATGTAGATTATTTATATATATTTTAGTCTAGCAATATTAAAAACTATATTAAAAAAATTACAAAGTCCAATGTTTCGTCATTTTTTTTAAACCTATCTGAGTTTCCTTAAAAGTATTCGGACAGATTGCTAAAGCAATAAAAATTATCGAGATTCTATATTTATATATAGTTACATTTCTTAAAGGGATCTCTGTCGAAAACTAATAAAATTATGCAGAGAGAAGCAGAAGTCTGTCTGCAATATAAACGAATAGCAAACATAACATGGAAAAGATGTTAAAGAATCATCGTTCTAGCGTAAGAGCACCCGAAGAAAGAAATATATTAACAAGACTTCAGACCTAAATCCTTAAAGGTACATATTTGAAGCTAATGCCTACCTTTAAATATTTAAGGCTAAACAAATAAAAATCACAACCAATTAAATCACTTTACTAGCAAGTAAAGTTATCACACCACAATAAAGCAATTCAACTTGAAATAATTTTCCTTTTCATGAGATTGGTTATTTCATATTTTAAATTATAAATATTTAAAATTTTCTCAAAATCAAGAGTTACCAACGTTCATCGAACATTTACCAGAAGAATCACCTACCACTATCTAGATTGGCATACAAGAGAGCAGTAAAGTAGCTGACCCTTGAACAAATATTTAAAGCCGCAACATCTATATAACTGGGACGATGAAAATTATTCTTGAAGAATCGTAGAGTAAAAGTGATAGCGAACAAGTGCAATAAATTGCTTTTTTTATGTAAATACATTGTTTACTTGTGGAATAAACCATGTTATAATAATGTTTATAAAGTCAATAAGAGTAAAACAATGTATAGAATTTGGCCAACTCTGTCTTTTTTTTTTTCACGGAACTTCTGCGTAAATGTAATACATGAAATAATTATATTTACACAAAATTGCCATGGAACGAATTAAATAAGTAAAAGAAGGGATTACTTTAGTTGATAATTGGAACCAATTTGCATAGTAATGCGTGAGCGTTTTTTCCAATTGCCTACTGAACTGAACTGCTGAATCAAAGCGACCTTCTTAAATTGCCGTGTTCCTAGAATTTTCCAGACTACCGCCAACTTTTCCATTGCTACAGTTAACATGTGGACTGGGGTTATTCTGCAAGGCGGCTATTGGTTCTAGAACAATCAATGCAAATACGCCCATTCACTATTATAGATTCTAGCAAATCAGTAGGGTGTACTTGGTGATATCGATGGCTTGTGCATTTTGGAGCACTTATGCTACTTTATTAGGAAACAGAAAATATATTGCTGTGAATGAATTTTGAATAATTGAAACATATAGATTTTAAAATGGAAAAGTATAACACTTCAGAATAGTAATGAGTGGTTGATGATTATAATGTAGAATTTCTAAAACACTCATGAAAAGCTTTAGTTTGAATCAACAAATATTTTAACCTATTTGTATTATTGCGTCATTGCAGTCATGTATTAGCAATATATTTACAAATTGTTTTGAAATTTACTGCGTGGGTGGTGCATGTTGCCATATCAGATATTAAGTCCGAGAGACTATCCTGTTAAGAGGTATTATCATTGTTCCAACATTTAGTACAAACAGAATATTACTCCAAAGCAACGTGGCCTAATTCTATGATTTCTCATTAGAGCTGTGGGTACAGAAATTTTATCTCAACAGAAATTTCCTTTTTCAGTTGAAACTCCACTTTGAAGCAGCATTTCAATTGAAGGTGGCCAAGCTGAGTAATCACAAATATGTCTGTTTGAAACAAATGAAAAATGATTATCTATAAAGCAATGGCGATTCACGAAGATAAATGGTTGTTATGTTATAAATCAATAAACGGTTGTTAAGAAGCCAAATATTCAATATTTGCTAACCTAAAGTTTTAGAGCACATTACATTAATACGAACATTGAAGACATTTTTGACCTGAATACAACATGTCATACCCAACAACGGGCATTTCACTCTAGTCCTAGTGCCATGTTTTAAGTGTGTATAGAGCAGAACAAGCTTTTCACAGAGAATCAGTATGGCTTTCGGAAATTTAAAATAGTGATACAATTTTACAGTGCAATTTGTAAATGCTTGTCTTGCCTTCAAATTAGATACATATAAACATATAAATTTGAGAAGTAAAAATTCAAAGAACTCCAGAGAAAGAATACAGTATAAAACATGTAAATTGTATAAAATATAAATATTTAATATCACTTACATATATTATTACAAATTAACTTACTTAATATACTTATCAGACAATGATATACATAATTATTTATTTTAAAAAGAATTACTTTGACATAAGTTGGTTCATTCCATCCGAAATTATTTTTAGGGCTTCCAAGTCTGAATTAATTATTTTTACCAGATGTTTTATTCCATTCTGTTCCATTGCCAAGAATTGTTTTATTTCATCTTGGACACCAGGGTCCATTTTATAGTTTTCTTGATTTGGTATTTCTAAATGTGTTGAGATCTTCATTGTATTTACCAACTCATTTATTTGACCCTAAAATAAACAAATGATTAAATTGTAATGTATTCATTACAACCATAAATTGTTATTGTGAAAATAGTTAAAAATACAGAATATCTGTGATATACATATATTAATACGGTGTCTATGGTTTCATATCTACTAAAGCAGCGAGCTAAGTACCTTTATCAAGCCCTCAAATTGTACTTTCCAGCTCATGTTTTAGTTAACTTGCAGGCTTCTACTACAAGCGATAGTGCTCCCACCACTCAGTGGGATGTCAAATTGATAACTAGGATTCCGGTAAGTTCTAAAGATCATACTGAAAAATTATTAAGCAATAAATTATTACCATACCATGAATTTAACCTTTCGAAAACCTTTACAATGCTCTGTTGATGCTCATTAATACAGTTAAGAGCCCCGCGGTCCACCGATATTAATAAGTAGATAAGATAACCTAACTTTTTGATTTACCATCAGAATGCCTATATGCCATTTGAACAACCAATAATTTCATGACTGACATAGACAAATGCAGTGGAGATTACTCACTTCTGAATGATTTAACTAACCCGAAGCCATGCTGCTCCTCATCAGTATATATCTGATAGTAATATAATAAATGGCCTAAGTAATATAGTTTGTTACTAAAATACAACTACAAATATTTAATCAGTTTTTTTAAACAAGATTAAGGCAACTATTTCGATGCACATTGAATTTAATTTATGTTCACATTATTTTTAACTGATTGCATATAAAAATTTTACAGAAAAAATTGAGATACGGTTACGGAAAAAATTTAAGAAACCACCGTAATCTACTTGATTACTGACACTTTTATTTAGAAGTTTTATAATTTATAATTTTGTTGAAAAATTATTGGTAATTAAATTTATAAATAAAAACAAGAAGTATTAATTTTAAATATTAAACCAAAAAGAAGATTCAATTAAAAAATGGTGCGAATAAAAATATGGAGCATATGTAAATACTTCGATATTTTTTACTTTATTTTAAAAATTTTGTTAGCACAATAAAAATTTTTAAATTGGTATAAGCATTTATAATGTCTGATAGAAGTAACTTATCTCTTCAACAGAAAGAAAATTGAATCAACTATTACAGATGAAACAAATCAAGAAAAATTGTCTGCCAATGCTTTGCTGAGATCAAATCTGTCATATCATGACGACCAAATTTCAACAAGAAAGAACAATGCACCGCAAAATTGGAAGTGGTCGACTCCTAAAACAGAACAACCACAACTGGGCATTCAAAATCTAAGCTCTAGAACAATTCAAAGATGTCTCATCGAGCAGGAACTTTTTGGTAGAAGACCAGCTGATAACTATGATAAATCGATGAGCATCTGTTTAATTTGCTAGAAATCATGTCGGCTGTGAATCAGAGAGATGATTTAATGTTTTCTTCAGTGACAACACTTACATTAATATGGCAAATACTGATGGGGTATTGTTTATTCGCCAGCAGAAGAACAAAAAATTTCATTGGAAACACCGTGAAAACTTGAAAGTATTATGGAGGTTGTATCCAGATTTGGGACTGTTTATCACATATCCCGTTTTCCGGCAGCCTTTCCTACAACATCTCCAAATTATTACGATCCCTGCTTGATGACATTATCAGTTATCGTTCCACCCGTTCCCTTTACAGCATACTGGTCAGAAACAAGGACCCGATAGACCCCAAAATCAGTAGTGGGGTGTATAAGCTCTTCTGTGAATGTGAAGCTAACTATATTGGTCAGACTGGTCGGTCATTTCAGATTAGATATAAGGAACACATTCGGTGCATCCAGAATAATACCTACAGATCCAGTTTTGCCAGCCATGCTGTTTCCTGCGATCACAATCCCGATACCGAAAATCCGTTCATCGTATATCTGCTCCCTAAAAGCCATAAACTTAATATCGCGGAGAATCTAGAGATATATCTTAGCTTCCATACCAACCTCCTGCTTTTATTTAATTATGAATATTCTCTAGACAGCAAATTTCCTTTTTAATAATATCCCTAGAGATACCATATGACCAATACAATAGAAAAGGTGGTGTCATCTATAATGAAAAGTTCACATTTTGAACCTAATGAGCAGAAGTCTATTATTCCTCGTGATTCCCGCATTTCTAGAATTTATCGACTCCCAAAGATCCACAAACCATCTCCTGAAACTAAAATTTTGGTTTAGGTATGTGTGTGACACTTTTGAAGTATGGCCTTATGGTCTGGAGACTCTTAATGATTTCCTATGACACATTAATTATGACACCACACTGATATCCAATTCACGATGGTAGTTAAGGTTTCTGGGGCAATCCCCTTCTTGGACATCCCTTTTGTAAGGCCTATTGATCACACACAGGGCCAAAGAGTCATGGCAAGCCCACAGGTACCTCCAAGCCACATCTGCACACCACCCCTCACATAAATTATCAGTAGTCAATTCTCTGGTCTATAGAGCTTTCAGTCTCAATGAAAAAGATAATTTATCTAAAGAACTTAGTAAGGTCAAAAACACTCTCATCACTAACAAATCTTCAGTTACTCCGCGAACATTCGTCAAGACTATTTTCCAACCTTCAATGAAAATCAGCGAAATCCTTCCATCTTCGAAAGATTCAATTCTCCTGCAGTCCACTGGAGCATACAGAATTCCATGTACATGTGGTTTAGTGTACATAATTCGGACAAAAAGAATGATCTCCATTCGCTGTAGAGAGCACAAAAGGCAAACCCGTCTCAACCAGTTTGCTACATCTCCATTTGCAGAACATAAATTATAATCAAGCCACGACATTCAAGGACATGCAATTTCTCACCCAACCTTCTAATTATTTCTCTAAAACAATAAAAGAGTCCATCAAAATATCTATACTTCCGGAAATTCTGAATCACGATAATGGGTTTTGTCTTGCATCCTCTTGGAAATATACATTATTAAAGCTCTGCGGAATTTCTGCAAGACACACACACTGCCGGGATTCGGAGGGGCAATAGAAGACTGGTGCGCTGAACAGGAGACTGGCATGCTGAGTACAAAACGCAGCTAAAATCAATCTACGACTAACATTCTTGAGAGTTACAATGGCGCACGAAACGTAAGCAAAAAAAAGTAGTTATCTCCCGGAAATCCTGAAGATATGAAAAATACAGCTATAAAACACAGGCACTAATAATATATAATTTTGTTCATATTAATTATTCATTAGAAATTGGATAGTCGAAATAATTGGAAGTTATCTTAAATGTTAAAAATTTAGCATGTGTTAATTTTGGGTTATAGTTTAGCACAGATTATGGACCAACACAGATTTAAATTTTCTTTGAAGAACCAAAACGCATACGTATTAGTGTATAAATATGATTATATGTAATTCAAAATTAATAATACAAATTTTTCAGAAATATCACAAAAAGTAATGTATTATTTATGAGCAGTCTACTAATTAATACCGCTTCCATGGTCGCCAGTATAGGATATTTTTAGCATTTTTATTTCTGCCCACGTTATTAATAGCTTATTGCAAAAGTTGCTGAACAGTGGAATGAATGCTCCAGACATGGTGTTTCGAAAAATACCACTTCTCAACAATACAACTGCATCCCCTATACAGCTCAGTCTTCATACAATATGCTATTCGGCTTCGTTCATATGAACTAAATTTCTAATGTAAGCCATATAAGAGAGATAAGTACCTGTTTAATATTGCAGTTAACGCTAGGATATTTTAGGAAATTCCTTCTACAGATTAATGACAAATGTGTTTAAGCAAATTAATACTGCTTCCATGGTTGCCAGTATAGGATATTTTTAGCATTTTTAATTCAACCACGTTATTAATAGCATATTGCAAAAGTTGCTGAACACCGAAATGGAAGCTTCAGACACGGTGTTTCGAAGAATACCACTTCTCATCAGTACAACTGCATCCTCTATGCAGCTCAGCCTTCGTACAATATGCTATTCAACCATATACGAGGGATAAGTACATGTCTAACATTGCAGTTAGCGCTAGGATGTTTTTAAAGGAAATTTCTTCTACAGATAAATGCCAAATCTGTTTAAGTAAATTAATACTGCTTTCACAGTCGCCAGTATAGGATATTTTTAGCATGTTTATTTCCGACCACGTCTACTAATGTTGTCAATCGATAACAGACCTTACATACATTACCAATTAAGCATAATTTGGAAGCCTATTCTGATGTAACATTGATAGTACCGTAAAATAGACCTTATCTTTAATAGAAACAAATTTATTTTTGAAATTTAATAGCAAGCAAATTTTAATGCACAAGAATCAAACATAGGTAGCTAATCCATATGTAAGACAAATTTATGATTCCGTGTACATATTCTTTATGGAGGACGTGAGTAGACACATTAAGAAAAGTATTTCAATCTAAAAATTTACTGGTCATCACGTTAGCTTGAAATTTGTTTCTACATGAAAGTACGATTTTCACATAAGTATTATAATGTGAATGTGAATTTTTAATATAACCATTCACTGTCAAGATAGTGTCAAAATAAAGCACAATTTTCAAAAATGCACTATAATTATATTCACTGTGACATTAAACACAACATTCAAAATTGGATCTTGGAATTTTCTAAAACATATTTTCTAAATAAATCAGTTTTATTTTGTTACTGTAAAATTTCCAATAATGGAGTTGGTTTTTTTTGCAGAATAAGTCGTCGATATGCAAATCTTACACTTTCATGTAGAAATAAATATCAAATTAACTTAATGACCAGTCTGTTGCAACATTAAACATTGTGATATCTCCCATAATGTTCTTATTATATTGAATCAAATCTTTACCTCACTCAATGTGATGAGATTAATATTTTACTCTTATGTAGGTAACTTTATTACGCTGCTTTGTTTAAGCTAAATTTCACTCCCAAATTTTTATAAAGCGCACAATTTAAGTAAAATTCTTTATCTTTTTAAGTATCACAGTTTTTAAATATTTTCTTAACATTACTTGTTTTTCTTGTAGAAATAATACCAAATTTATGTAATGACCGATACGATACCTCTTATAATGTTTTATTGCATTTGAGGGTAACTGAGGATTGGGGCCTTAGTTAAGATTCTCTTCAATTTATCAAACGCCTCCTGGCAATCTTCTGTCCATTCAAATTTATATAAAGGCTTAGTTATATTAGAAAATCCTGGGACAAATCTTCCATAGTAAGTATAGAGTCCCAGAAAACTATATCATGTTCATTCCTTGGGGTTGGCCATTTCTCGGATGATGTTTGATCGGGATCTATCATTACAGCCATCGCTGGATACCACATGTCCAAGATATTTTACTTTCTTCTTGAATAAGTGGTACTTCTTTGGGCTGTGTTTCAAGTTAGATTTTCTCAATCTTCTAAGAACCTCCTCCAAATTCTTCAGATGTTATTCAAATGTCCTATCAATTATAATGACAAGTCTTTCAAAGGTTGCTGGTGCATTGTATAGCCCAGACGCCTCAGCCCTGATTCCGTAGCAAAAGCTGTCTTTTTTCGGTCTTTAGTGTCTAACTCTACTTGCCAATAACCACTTGTCAAGTATAATGTGGAGAACCATTTCAATACAACGGTCAGTCTCTCTAATTGAGTTTAATTTTTGGAATTTGTTTCAATTTTGTTTGTGATAATTTGTTATTGATTCATAAGATCAGTTTTTGACATGTCCAATCAAATGTATGTTTTTAGTTTTTCTGTACCTGATTTGGCAGTTCCAGAGGGTTCCATTCTCAATAGACAATTTCTATAAATGTGCCCCTCTTTGCCACACCCATAGATTTTTATGTTCTTGAAATACCTCTTGGGGGCACTTACTTCATACAATTCAGTATCCTGAGCTGATACTGCTTCCATTGTTACTTCTCGTATGTATTTCTCCTTATATAGGTTATGTATAGCTTCAAATGTAGGAACTGTACCCACGGCTTCACATAGATTTTGTTTCAAACTGCTAGTGATATTTCTGGGTCTGTAAGGCCATTATAAACATGTTGATCATATACATGGCATCTTGTTGTAGATCTCCATAGCTAAGTCCAGTTAGTCTATCAATGTCAGCTGCATATTCTCGTAAAGTTTTCCCAGTCTTTCAGTTGCATATCATTAGTTGGGCTTGGTAAACCTTGATTCCAGGGTCTGTACAAGAGTTTCAAAATGTCCCTTGCTAAATTTAGAAATTAGAAATAATACAGTGCCTGGTCTTGTAGTAATGATGACGTTAGTTACTTTATCCATCATCCCAGCCATTATACTCAGCAGTTATATAGAATTGCACCTTAAAGATTCGGTTGTGATGAAGTACTGACGGTTTCTTTGCGAACTTCTCGATGTCTCCCACATACTTTTCCCTGAGGACTTATATGTTCTTTTCCATCTTTTTGTTTACTGCTGAAACTTTCAAGTCCATCTTTGCCTAACTATGCATTCTATTTTTATATCGCCCCAAGTCCTCCTTTCATGCTCAACTGTACATGAGTAGCCCTTATACAGTACCTTAATCATTGTCAAAAATTTACGGATCATCTCGTAACTTTCAAGTATCAAACCACATCCTCAAATCAAATAAATGCAAGTACAATCTTCCAAAATTACTTGGAGGGTACGAATTTGGTTTATACAGGATCTATGAGACCCATAGCAGAGCACATTTTTTTTGTCTAAATTTTTTTAAACTAACTATTCCTGGGTAGTTTTAGTGTTAAATATAATTATCATTCATAATACTTACCCTAAATTGTCCAGGAGCATTCAGATGAGCTTGTAACATTTCTAATCGGCCTTTTAAAACTTCCTCTTCGGGTTGTAATGCTAATCCAACTTTTCTTGTTACTTCTTGTTTAACTAATATCTAAAACCAATATAACTCAAATTAGTAATAGGATATCAAATTAAAAAAAAATAACAACCAAATAGTATCAAATTTTAAAATAGACATATGAAATGGTTATTTTAATTTATTACAAATTTCTTTATATAGTGTTTTCCTTATTTTTAGTGAAAAAAATACCATAATTAACATTAATATATTTTATCGCTGGATAAATTATTGCAAGCATTTTAGATGAAATAAGCCCTAATTAATTTATTTGAAAAACTTTAGCTATTATGTAGGTTCAAGGTAACAAAAACATTATTTAATGCATTAATAAGTAAAAATAATAGTTACCCTTAAAACTCTATGTTGCAGCTGAAGGAATTTTTGTTTAAGATCTGATATCTGAGCTATCGAAGCTGCATGTTTCTTCTTCAATTCACCAATATCTTGGTTAACTCTAACCAGAAAAGATCTATGTAAACCTGTTTCATGTTCTTGATTGAGTAATTTCTTTTTTAGGTCTTCAAAACCATTTGTAGGTGTTGGCAGATATTTATTTGGCTGGGGATTATCAGCTTGTGCAGCACTCCACATCTGCTGATCGATCCCTAAAACGTCAATATACAAATATTTTTAAAATATTTAAAATACTTTACCCCTAATAACTCAAACAACAAAACTGCAAGTAAAATAATTAAATAAATTAAAAACTGAAAATAAAAATTGACTTCAAAATTGCATCTGCCGTGATCTGAACATTCCAATATACTAAACTTCAAAAACTAAAACTGGGAATTTAGTTGGCCTTATGTTAACCTATATAATACAATAAAATCCTTTCAAATGTCCAAACTTGCTCGTTTGCTATACTATAAACCACAATCTAAATAAATTAGCATAGTTATTCTAGAAAACTAATTACTCCAGGAGATTTTGAATATGTTGTATACTATTATAATAAGCTAAATATAAGTATTTGTTCCTATTCTGTTTCACAAATTAATAGAAATTTTAAAATCATACCTGGTGGAGGATATTTTAGGTAATCTTCAAGTTGCGCCTTTGTAGGAACCATATATGGACCAATGTAGCTAACACCTACATTAGTAAGTTGTTGTTTTTGTGTTGGCTGGTTTAAAAAACTAGATAAATCAGTGGCATGAATTTTTCTACTAACTCCAGTTACTCCTTTCTCAATAACAAATATCATTATTTCTGTTTCATTGTCACCCGAGGCTTTAATTGTTTTAATTGTTACTGTAAGATTTGGTTTATTTCCAAGAATGCCTGCAATTCCATTTATAAGAGCTTCCTGTTGATTTCTAAAAGAAGACATTTTTAATATCATTGAATGTATTTATTTATAATTACTTTAAAATAATATCAATTATATAACATAATCACTAAACAATGTAAATAATCACATTAAAATAACAAAATTAATAGCACTATCATAGGCTGCTGAGTAAGCTGATGAGGCTGCTACTTACTTACGTAATATGGGAATCACTTTACAAATTTAGTATAAAAAAGGCACTGATAAATCAACTATACGGGAAAGTACTGACATATAGACAAGAAAAATCATGAAATTTAAATCCAAAATAAAGCTTGCGTAATTGGGAACACAGTGGTTTTCTTTTAAGTCATTCCTTGAAATGAGAAATTTGGAAATACAGTTAGTTGGAATTATTTTTATGATAAACATAATTTGGTAAATTTCCTTAATTATAGTTTTACAGACCTTGAATATTTATTATAAGAAATTTTGTGGTTGGGTAAGGTAGATAAAGTCTGAATCATGATTTCTCTATTGAACATTTTATGACCGAAAAATATGTTGTAAATTCTATTTACTAAATAATTCAAACTCTATTTACTAAATAATTCAAACATTCGCCCTAAATATTTTATTTCATAATTTCAAATATCAAGTTTTTACTTTAAAATCCTTTCTGAAATATATAAAAAAACTGAGCGATGAGGCATTATCGTATAGTTATTACTTAGTTTTAAAAAACGCTGACATTTAGTTACAAAATCTGACAGTTTTTAACTGGAATTGGTTTATCTCTGTTAATGCCAAATTCGTGCACTTAAAATACATTAGATCCAAAAAAATTTACAATGGCATTTTAAGTTAGAGAAGAAAATGTGTAACAATAAATAGAACAGATTAAACAATAAACTAACTAGCCTGCTGGAACTATAACGTAAACATCAAAACCTCTGTGAAATAAATATTAAGAAACAGATTTAAATTGAGTGGGTAACACATACAAGGTTTGCTGTTAGTATGTTCGGTGAATGTGCTTTTCACAAATATTTGGACTTAACTTAAGTTCTAATTTTTTTTGACATAAATAAATTACATGTATTAATATACATTATTAATAGTGTAAACTACAACCAGTGTTATGAAAATGAGCCTATTAAAAAAATTAAGTACAGCAGTTTGTGGCTAAACTTACCACAACAATAATGGTGATGAGAAAATAATTTCCAAACATAAGTTTAAATTATTTCACAATGTGCTGATCATGTTTTTTGACATTTTTTGTGTAAGATCATAAACATGTAAGAATTTTAAAAATGATTGTTCAGGTAATTTCGTTCTTATTGCTGTTTTCATTTGACCATCAAGTGTGAGCAGAAGTGTCTAATTTGTATTAAAATATTTTTCTCAAGTACTATATTTTTCAAAAAGATGTGGTAAGAAATCACTTGTCTCTCAGTCATCTGTTAGTAGTTGAAAATTACTCAAACATTTTATAAATCATGTAAAGGCTTAACGACTCTACTGTGTATTCGTGCAAATTTTGTCCCTTGCAAATGCACCACAATGTTATTAGAGATATTGCAATTGCAAAGATCCCCAAGAAGCCTTTTACAAACTCCAAAACGGGGATTCACTGAATCTATGATCTAATAAACTCTATTTTATGTAATAGGACACGTAAATTTAAATTTTCCCCAAACTGATGTAAGTGTACTGTACCTCTAAAACTCAAATGACTACTAAATCTGCAAAACTCAATGCAAAGCTACATTTTGTACCATCAATCGCAACTCAAATCGGAGGGAATATACTTATTAATATTGTCATAGCCATCAATCAATCAAAAGGATCATTTATTTATTAAATTTTTAACTGGATTCTGGATAACACCTATAACCCGCCACAATTTAATTTATAAATCTAGTTCACACTAACCAAACTCTCCCTAATATAGTTATATAAAACATTTGTATAAACGAAAACAAGTATGTAGTATATAAAACTCTTTTCGAAACTTTTCCACAAAAATATGTAGATTCATAAGCATAGCAGCTTTAAAATACAATATTGATTATTCTAAAAATACACATCTAACATACCTCAATTCTGATTCCTTTTTATTAAATACTAATTTCACTAATCCATCTGCATTTTCCGCTTGTGGTATAACTATGTAACCAATACCCTTAAATCTATAGAAAGGATTGCAATGGTTGTACAGTACAGGAGCATGACTGGCACTAAAATAACCTTTTCCAGTTCCCCAACAAGCTTGCAGTAAATTCCATTTTTTTAATATTTCATCTCTTTCATCACCAAAAACATTAATAGCATAAAACGATGCAATTTGTTGCTGTTTTGCATCTGGTACTGCAGGTGCTATAAAAAAAATCACAGAAATGATTCTACAGCGGTAAGAAATATACCATAAACTATTAGTTCATAGAGAATGGGGGCAACATATACAATTTATAAATTTACTAAACAACTTAAAATATTAAATCCAAATTACAATTCATTTAGGGTTTTATATTAATTGGTAGAAACAAATATATTTTTTTTGAAAATCACTCAAGAATTTCGGGTATAATTTTATTTTTAGGATTTATTATAAGCTAGAAAAATTTCAAAGAAATAAATAAATATTAAGATAAGATTGAAAGATTACAGATAAAAATGAAAGAGATGAAAAAAATTGTTGATTTGTATCTACTGTATCAAATTCAAATTGTGAAAGATGGTTCAAAGATTGGTAAAATAATGAAAGGATGGGAAACTTTCATCATCTGTTGTGATTTTGACTAATAGTGTTCAATAATAATACAAAATAGTACTTATCATTAATACAGTTTGTAAAATAAGGGCGAGTTAAGAATACACCAGATATTCTTACCTATAGCATTGATGGGTCGAGCACCAAATGCTGTTCCTCCAAACAAACTAGGTGTTGTAGTAGTAGCAGCACCAAAGCCACCAAATGTATTGGTTCCGGTATTAAATCCTGTAAATCCAGATGCAGTAGTTGTAGTACCAAATCCACCGAATAGTGAAGGTGCAGATGTTGTAGCTGCTGTACCAAATAAGTTGAACCCCGTATTGCCAGTATTTGCACCTAGACCAGTAGAAGGTGTTGCTCCAAATAAGCTAGGTGTAGATGTAGGAGCTGGAGCACCAAAGGTTGACCCAAACAGTGAAGGTGCTGAAGTTGTAGGAACAGTCCCAAACAAGTTAGGTTGAACAGCTGATGTGTTAGTACCAAAAAAATTTGGCGCCTGTGATGTTGCAGTTGTTCCAAACAAACCACCTCCACCAGTATTAGCTGCAGTTGTAGAAAAAAGAGAAGGTGCAGATGTTGCAGGGGTACCAAATAAACTGGGTTTTGTTGTAGAAGTTGCACCAAATAAACTGGGAGCAGCAGAAGCAGATGGTGCTCCAAATGATGTTCCAAATCCTGGAGTTGTTGTTGCTGCTGCAGGGGTTCCAAATGATGTTCCAAATGTTGGAGCTGCAGTAGGTTGTGCTGGTGTTCCAAAAGTACTTCCAAAAGCAGGAGCAGCACTTGCTACAGGTGTACCAAAAGAGGTACCAAATGTAGGAGCAGGTGCAGATGCAGGGGTACCAAATGTGCTACCAAAAGCTGGTGCTTGCTGATTTGGAGCTGGTGTTCCAAAAGTTGACCCAAAAGTGCCAAAACCAGTTGATGCTGTTGTTGTCGGAGTGTTTCCAAAAGGGGCCCCAAAGGCAGTTGCTAAAAAATAAATAAATAGTTTTATTTCAATAAGTAATAAGCTTCTTTATAATAATCAATTATAATATTGTAAACTTTTTGCCAAACCCACACAATCAGAGTTACAATAACCAACAGACTCGTAATCAGGCTTGTTAGATTTTCAAAACGATATACCGGGATTTTACACTGTTTACTTAAAAGGTGATGTATCCACTCGTATATTTTTCATTCTGGGTTAAATTTTACCATCTTTGTTAGCTCCTGTAGGTGATGGGATATGACGCATAATATTTTTGTTCATTCACGCCTTCGCTTATTAACTACTAAGAAACTATAGTTATAAGAACATGTAAGATTTTTTTGTGAAAATAAGTACAAGTATAGCTTGTATATAGGGAGGTTGGATTTCAGTTTCTAAACACAGACATTCACGCCAAAATCTGGACAGCTGACAACCCAGCTTGCAAGCTTCTGGGGAAGTGTTTTAACATATCCAGAGCTAATACCATATTAAATTAATTACAATTAAGTTATATTAGAAAAAAATAAGTTGTACCCGAGTTGATTTTACAAAATAAGCTAAGACTTTCACATAATTTTTTTCTTATTTAAGTGTTCTAATAATTGCAGAAGTATCCGAGAATAAGATTGATTGTCAAATTTTGAAGATATATCAGTTTTGTAATTATCTAACAGTAATTATAATCAATTTATTACTTTCTTGAACTTTTGTAATTTTCAGTTATACTCAACAAAGTTTTACCTTGCATTAAATAAATAATTCAATTGTATGCATATTTTTCACATCTATCAAATATGCTCTGTATCATAACATACAAAATATCTATATTATGTTAAATCCTAGAAGAAAAGTCTCAACCCTGGACTGTTCATTTTACAGTATATATTAAATGTTTACTTTGTTTTTGGTATTTTATTTTTAAAATCGTGATACATTTTTATAAACAAGGGTTTTAAGTTAGTATAGTTAAATAAACAACTAGTTAGAATAAATAAACAATTTATAACAAGTAAATATTAACCACACCTATAAATGATAAACATTATGGGACTTAAAACTAGATTAAAGAGAAATAACAACCTTGGTACCGTCTTCTCATATTGAAGCAAAATTACTGCATTGAATACATTTTATTATAATTTTCTAGTCAGTATTAAAACTGATGCCATGACTAATTGTGTGGCTGGAATGTTGTAAAAATGTTCGTTCCTCTAAAGCAAGAATTGAGAGAGATAATAGTTTCCTAAGAGGACAAAAATATACAGTAAAAAGTGGGATTTTTTATATTTATATGACCACAAACACATGTCATGAAGCCCAATCACACATGTATGTTTTGAAACTGAGAAAGGAAACAAAACCACACTATTACTTTCTTAGTAGTTATTGATATTGGGAAAATGCGTACAAATTTAAACATATAAAATTATTCTTGATAACTGTGTTTTCATTACTTAACGAAGTGTCAAGTGCAGTGCATTAATCTTCACAATGAATACTGTTAAAGGACATTATCCAAAGTATCATCGGTCCCACTATGTAGTAAGTTCAATTTATTTACGTGTATTAATGTTTTGTTGACCCATCTTTATTTCATCAGGATTAAATTGTTATCAACATTAAATTTATAAGCTATGAAATTGTTGAAAAATATCTTATTATAATTTGACAGTATCAATTGAGTTAAATTTTCCATAAATATGTACAGAAATGGAGTAAATAATAGGTAAAAATAATTTTAAGAAATCATCTCGTAAAAATCTTAAAAACCAACAATACTGCAAAATAAACGAAATATATTCCAAACCATAACATTAAAAAGCAAAAATTCTGTATAAAGTGATATTTAGCCTAGCCTCGATATAAAAATCAATATAAAAAATCCTAATGATTTAAAATTAAGACTTAATAGTAATGGAATTATGTACAATGTTATGCATAACTACAACAAAAAGCCTTACCTTTGTAGTAATATTTTGTTAATAAATTGCACTTTCATGCTATTACATCAACTTTTGATAGTGAGAAATTGGTGTTGTTAATGTTTTCTCTGCAATCATGTGTCTTAGGTACAAATAATTTTTCACATCTTTACACGTAAGTTACGTAGAAGAATTACTATCTGTTTTATATAATGTCCCGTCGAGTAATACTGCAATATTTCACAAAATTTTGTTTATTTTTTAGTCTTGTTAAATAAAAACAAATTTCAACAGTCTATAAAATAAAAAGCTATATGTACAAGTATAATTCCCCTATTTTCCATCAAACAATCTTTCTTTTTAACTTCATCAGATATTATATAATCTTTCATAATTGGTACAGAAGCATTTTAATACATTATAATATACATTACTTTTAACAGTAAGTTCTTGACTTTCTTCGTGATTGATTTAACCAAATTTAAATGGGAATAGGCTCATCCCTTTCCTTTGCATTTAATTTTAGGAATACAAAAACGTAACTTGGAACGTTTACTATAGAGACAAAATACCATTTTTTAAGTGGCATAACAACTTTAAAGCACTTCCTATTTCACTGAAAATTACTCCAACTTTTGATTTCTGAGCATTATTTAAATTTTGACATTTTTGGAATCGTGGGCAAATTCTGAATCTGATATTTATTTTGGTAAAATATTGCACATCTCATAAAATTTGAATGCTGTGACTACTCTTAAGAAGTGTTTCTTAGTGACCTCTGTATGATTACGATAGTAAAATTAAATAATCACTGTGGATGCTACGATGATATTTTCTCAAATGGTAAAATAGTGACTGGTTATTAAAATAAATTATTGTGTTGAAAATCCAACAATACCAAAATTTATAAAGTCCAAATTTTTGGAAATTCAACATTAAGTATGTAATTAATTTTGATAACCCGCTGTGCCACTACTTTTCCATTTCAAAGAATTTACTTACAGTCAAAAATTTGATATTATACAGTATAACAACTACAGTGTCTATTAAATTTTTCACTCATTATAATCAAATCAATAGAACGTAATTAGAATTTGCTCACAAATCTGAAAATGTAAAAAAAGCATACAGGCTGTTCTTTTAAAAATTAAAAATTGGGGTTGTTTCCAGTAAAACCAGAAAAGCTATAAAGCTGTCTTTACCTTTAAAGTAAACCTTCCAAGTTTCATTACTGTATTTCTAAAATTAATAGGAATGAGTCTGCTTTTATTTACACCTTTGACAATGATACATTGAATGTATATTTTATTTGCTATCTTCTCAATGGTTAGTTTTAGCAAAGTTAATAGCAGGTGATTTAAAAAGCTCTGGCCAGTAGTAATTGGGTGAAAAAAAAAACCATAAATGCACTTTGAAAAAATGTTTGTATATTAAAAAGTTATTATCTATTTCAGCCAGGATCACATTACAAAACTCCATTCGTCTTTCCACATACTACAACAGAGACGATAGTAGATAGCGTAGTTGCAACTGTGAAGAATATAGTTAGTGAAATGATTGGAAATGAAGATAGACCACAATCTTCAGTAATTGTTGGAGAAATAATGAATTCAACCCTTCTTGAAACTATGCAAGGTTCCAATGGCACGCTTAATAATACTGATTCTATGATTGATAACATTATGCCAACTACAATGAGCGAAATGGCAACATCATCCCCACTGTTAGAAGTAGCACAAACTGATGCAGTAACAGAAATAATAAAGGAAAATAGCAGTATTTTCAACGAAGCAGAAGGTAGTGGATTTGAAGCAGTTACAAATTTCATAGTAGGAGAAACCGAGAAAATAGGTATTGAATCAACTGAAGAAACAACGAATCCTATCAATGTAATGACAAGTGGTATAGATTGGGTTATGAAAAATACAACAGAAACATTTCAGGGTCATCATGATCATAAAGAAGCTGGTTCCAATACTACTATATATGTTATAATCGGTGTACTTTCAGCAATTTTAGTTTTTGCCCTTATTATTCTTGTATTAGTTTATATAAAATATAGAAAGGTTAGTCTTTTATGTGAGCACAGAGAATATTCAATTTCTCCTAGAAAAGAAAAAACAACAGAGGCAGAAATAGCTGATCAAGAAATCATTCATGGCTATAAATGCTGATTAATAATTTTCTTGTTTTCAAATTATAAGTGAAATGATATTTCAACCAAAAAATATGTGATTAATATCTGCATATGTTACTATTAAACATAATCTTACTAAATTACTATAGATATATTTATATAAATTTATTGTATTAACTTTTTATTAATAAATTACATTGCTGTTATACTTTTTCAGTACTTAAACTACCAATAATTCAAAAAATCATATATTTAGTGCTTATATGCGTAAAATCCATGTAAGCGCATTTCACCATCAATTTGCTGGTAACTCCCAACTGAACCGAAAAACTGCTTTTCAGAAGCATCAAAGCGAGTTTTGGTGAATAATTCTACTAAAGCACAGAACCTTCTGCAGGAGCAGCAATAGTTCTCTGAATAATAGCTACTGCGTTCTCAATAGAAGAAACTGTAAAGGAGATACCGAAACATTCATCATACGTATAAAATGAACCTAATGTTTGTCAAATTTTTATCTTTTAGCAAATATGTATAAGAAAGCTGATGGAATTGTCTTCAAATATACTATATTTAGTTACTTTTATAACCTCCCAATATGTATTTCACGTTTTAATCTAACAAGTTTTGGTTTTGCAAAATAAAACAAGCCATGGCATATGTTTAAGTGACACACATATTTCAAACTATGTTCTTATTTAGCAGGTAGTTTTGAATTTTTTAGTGAAACACGTATACATACACAAATATCAGCATATAAAAATTTGAAAATTTTCTAAAATGAAATTTAAAATTATCAACTATCTCAAAAAAACCTTAACAATGTAAATTTTGCTGCTTTGGCCGGCTGAATACTGAATCACCTTCACTACTTCGGCTAAAGGCAGGTGTTCAGTAAAATCGGCTATAAGACCTTGAGCGGAACACTGGCTTATATATATCCCTCTGGTTTTCTACTTGCTTCACAAAAATGTAACATAATACAAAATATGTTTATAACTGAAAACAATGTTAGTGGTTGAGAATAAGATTGATGATAAATCAACTCCTCCCAAGGCAAAGTGAATAGAAGCGCATGAAACCATCAACATAAATAAGATGTTTAATAATAATAAAATAAAAAATTGTATTTAAAAAGGAAGCTCATGTTCAAATTGGCATTTCTTTCAAAATAAAAATGATTGCTCGAAGAGTTCCAAACAATGTTCTGGAGATGTCAAAAAATCTTTTTTCTTCACATTAACATTATGTACATCTGTTCTAAATCTTAGTTTATTAAAGAGGTAAGGTGGCACTTCAGTCTGTATGATACTACGAAAAGCACAAACATAATATGCAAAACCATGTAAGAGATGTTTTCTTTCCTTCTGATGCCATAGCGAAATCTTACACAAGACTTTTGTGAGAACAAAAGAATCACATAATAAAATTTTGTGTTTTTAATCTACGATATGTCTACTGTCATATAACAATTTAGAATAGCAGTTCTGCAAAAGTCAATCCTAAATTTTTAACTGAATTTGAAATATTGATCTTAATGTCTCTCAAGGTATATACCCTGACGTCTATTAGTAATATAACCATAACAGGGCTAAAGACAGATTGAACTAAAGCATATCGATGAGTACTGTGGGTGCACGCGTACAAGAGCCAATGTTTGGACTAGGCATGCTCAAAACAAGATACTTTGCATTTACATAAATTGTCACGAGATATTTGTTGTTTAAAACACTCAGCTATAAAAATATTATTTGTATGTGTATCACAAGATTAAAATTGTTATGCCATTTTAGCTCCAATTCGATCAAATTATGTTTAGGGTCTGAAATAATTATCATCAATATATGCCGAGAATGATTTGCTTCTAACCTGCTTATAATATTGTTACATACTAGCATTGTGCAAAAAAAAACCTACTGCATATAAGTAAATCAATACTACTAGTTTTAGAGAGCTTTATGTCTAGTTTTAGCCAAATACATGCATTAAGAATAAAATTATATGATAAAACGCTGTCACTATTTTTTGGGTGTAATATCTAGCTCAGAAATCGGTTTCCTACAATGATAATATCTATCTATATTTTAATTAGTTTCACATACAAGTAGTAAATGTATAACTTTGGTTTGTAAATTGCACATTGTTAAATTAAAATATTAAAGGGCTATCTACAAGTCAGAAAAAATAGTAAGTATTTTTTTCAGTATATATGATATGTGTAATAATACGTATGTTATTATTACAAATATATTGGTGAAATTTCATAAAAACAATTTAAATACATTTTACCTAACCTACAAAAATGACAACTTACGCCTGTTTGGGGTGCTTCCAAACGTAGAACCGCTTGTATTACCAAAATTAAATGACATTATGTATAAATAATCATTAAAATTATATAGAACTTTTTAATGTTTACTAATACAACACTTAAAATTCGTCAACACTTTCAACGCTTTGCTACAACTCTACACAAAAAAATAACCGTCAGACCGCAACTTTGAATATATCAGACACAGAATAACTACTTTCAGACAACTACACAGTGATTTTGGCAACGTTGCTCAGTACGAGCATCAGCACACGTATTCTAGCCGTAAATATGCACTCGAGCACAGTACTATCTCTCTCTAACCTGTACAAATGATATATATCTGTTGCACAATTAACATTTTAAAACACATTTACCACTCTTCCGGTAGAAATCATTTTAATACCATTTAATAAGTAATTAATCTAGCTTCCGAAAGTAGTAGTATAAATCCGGCGAATATTCTATGAACGCTGCTATGGCTCATCCACATTTTACGTCCGTCACCCGCCTCCAGCAACAGTCGCATCAATTATTGATATTCGTGCTCTGACAAAGCACACGCTTTGTATCGAACGATAATTTTGACCGGCAGTTTAACAGAGGGTAGAGTCTGCAGTACTGCTCGATTGCCTTACACAATATATAGTTCGTTTGGCTCCAAAAGTTCAGCCGTCAATCTAGGATAATGCCTAGATATTTAGTTGTATACTTCCAGAGGATGTCAACGCTGAATAACTCCAAGGAAGCCATCGGGTTGACGCGTCTTCATTAGAAGACAATCGCTTCGCTTGTCTGCACATTAACCTTGATGCGCCACATTTAGTAGAAAGCTTTCAGATCACGCAGTTGTCGCTGAAGCCGCATCCAGCTTTTAGGGCTGAGTAAACAGGGCGGTGTCTTCCACGCAGAGTGCGATATATTTGTCTCTTGGAATGTCATTGACAAACAAGTTAAAAACAAGGGACCGATGACGGTACCTTGCATAACGCCTGCCCTGATGATTCAACTAGTCGACGCCGCTCCCTCTCTACTGACATAGAAACTCCTAACGCTCAAATACGATCTGATGACGTGAACTTAAAACACCTAACTGTACTTGCGCTGAGTAATATTCAGATTACCTCTTGCTTCGAGCCCTTTAGGGTTCCTTACAAATAACACTACAGTTTGTTCCAAAATTGTACTTTGCTTGACTTTTAAAAGTCCTTTGTTAATTTATTTGGGGTTCATAACTGCCATGGGGGTTATATGTCTGGAATTTTGGGGAATCTTGATTGATAAGCTGGTGGCTATAATTGAGTTTTCGTGAAATGCATTTTTCTGGTAGAATTTTCGGTCAGTTCGTCTAAGTAGTTATGAAGGGGGTTACCTGGGAGTTCAGTGGCTATTCTGAGGTATCGATTTTCTATACATTGTAAGTATTCTTTGGAGGAGTTGCTAGTGATTGTGTACCAGCTAGGGCTGGCGTACGTAAGAATGGGTCGGACGTATGATTTGTAGATGGTAAGTGTGGCTTTTTTGTGTGGTGAATTTAGTTGTGGATATAAGAATTTGAATCTTTCGAGGGATTTTTGTAGTTTATGTTAAGTGTGAAAGTTAGACGACTGTCTAGCTGGATGCCTAGATATTTGATCTGGGGTTACTAGGGGATTGGGATTGTCTATATAGATATTATTGTGTGGGGGAGCTTGTCTGACGGAGAAGAGGATTTCTTCCATTTTCAAGGGATTTATTTTCATGCCTCATTTCTGAAGGTATTTCTGGGTTGTGTCTAGTTGGTTTTGGACGTTTCGTGTTAAGGTGGAGTTTTGGAGGGATTAGCTAGTGCTTACGATGTCGTCAACGTATTGGGAAATGGAGATTCTGTGGTCTAAGGGTAATGCTATATCATGTAAGTAAATAGAAAAGAAGATTGGCCCTAGACAGGATCCTTGTGGGACGCCGGAGATAGATGTTTGTTATATAGAGATTGTGCTGTCAATGATGACTGAAGTTGTGCTGTCAATAATGTCTGAGAAAAGACGGTCTTCGAGATAGGATTAGATGAGTTTAGTTATACTAAGGTGGACTTTGGCTTTGAAAAGTTTCTCAAATATGCCATGGTGCCATATTTTATCGAAGGCTTGGGTCAGGTGAAGGGTGAGCATACCAGTGACAATTCTGTGGTTAAACTGAGTCGAGATATTCTCAGTGATACGGAAGAGTTACTGAGTTGACGAGTGGAAACCGAATTGGAAGTTGGGTATTGATTTTTCTTACTCTAGGAAGTCTAGGAGATGGTCATTAATGTTTGATTCTAATATTTTGCTGGTGGTGTTCAGGAGTAGATGAGTGGTTCATGTGGAAACCGAATTGGAAATTGGGTATTGATTTTTGTTACTCTAGGAAGTCTAGGAGATGGTTATTGATGATTCATTCTAATATTTTGCTGGTTGTGTTCAGGAGGTAAATGAGGCGGTAGTTTCTTGGGTTTGATTGAAATTGCATGGGTTTAGAGATGGGTATAATGTGTGATAATTTCCACCATTTAGGGAAGTACGATAATTTAATTATCTGGTTGAATAGGGTTGCAAGGAAGACTATGGAATTTAGGGGAAGGTTTTGAAGAGCGTAGTTGGGAATGTTGTCTAAACCTGGGACTATTCTGGATTTAAGGAGTTTAAGTTTGAATTGTATTATTTCGGAAGTAATGTGGATGTGTGTGTCTGCTGTTAGTTTTTTTTATTTATTGATTCGTTGACTAAATTGCCGTTGATTTGTGTGAAGGCAGGAAAATAAGCTATCGAATAAATTTAGTTTTGTTCAATATTTCTCTCCGGAACGATAGCACAGTGGCCGCCGAATTCGCAAAATACACTCGAACAGTGCTCTAGGTACCTTTTGGAAGTTTTCTAGGTACGTTTCCTCCATAGATCTCTCACATTCGATGTCAAATTTAATTTAGTCTTCGGAACAGGGTGGAAATTAAAAAAAACTACGAATTTCATAACACCTGGGGCATTTGGACCTCTTTGGAGGAAAAAAGTGCGACAAAACTCGGACCGTTGATGCCTGAGGTGACGTCTTTTCGAATCTTTTTATTTGCATTAGATAATTTACCTTCGCGTATCCGTGAATGCGACGGTTGCTGGAGGCGGTTTCCACATAAACCTCTCATCTACTCCTGAACACCACCAGCAAAATATTAGAATTAAACATCAATGACCATCTCCTAGACTTCCTAGAGTAAGAAAAATCAATACCCACCTTCCAATTCGGCTTCCACTCGTCAACTCTTCCATATCACTGAGAATATCTCGAATTAGTTCAACCACAGAGTTTACACTGGCATGCTCACCCTTGACCTGACCCAAGCCTTCAATAAAGTATGGCACCACGGCATATTTAAGAATCTTTTCAAAGCCAAAGTCCACCTTAGTATAACTAAACTCATCAAATTATATCTCGAAGACCGTCTTTTCTCAGTCATTATTAACAGCACAACTTCAGTCATCATTGACAGCACAATCTCTATATTACAAACAGCTATCTCCGGCATCCCACAAGGCTCCTGTCTAGAGCCAATCTTCTTTTCTATTTACTTACATGATATCCCATTATCCTTAGATCACAGAACCTCCATTTTCCAATACGCTGACGACATCGTAAGCACTAGCTAATCCCTCGAAAACTCCATCATAACACAAAACGTCCAAAACCAACTAGACGCAACCCAGAAATACCTTCAGAAATGAGGCATGAAAATAAATCCCCTGAAAATGGAAGACATCTTCTTCTCCGTCAGATACGCTCCCCCACACAATAATATCTATATAGACAATCTCAATCCCCTGGTCACCCCAGATCAAATATCTAGGCATCCACCTAGATAGACGTCTAACCTTCACACTTAACATAAACTACAAAAATCCCTCGAAAGATTCAAATTCTTATATCCACTACTAAATTCACCACACTTACCATCTACAAACATACGTCCGACCCATTCTTATGAACGTCAGCCCCAGCTGCTACACAATCACTAGCAACTCTTCCAAAAAATACAACGTATAGAAAACCAATACTTCAGAATAGCCACCGAACTCCCAGGTAACCCCCTATAAAAATCCTCCACGAACACTCACAGACCGAAAACTTCTACCCAAAAAAATGTATTTCACGAATACCCAATTATAGCCATCAATCAAGATTCCCCCAAATTCTATACATAAAACCCTCATGGCAGTTATAAACCTCAAATATATTAACAAAGGACCCTGATAAGTGTCGAAGTTTCGTCCACTGTTGCAAGGGACATTTTCAAGGCGAGTGATATTACTTCAATGAATGAATTCACGGCATTGATCCAAACTAGGCCGGATCATGTTATATATAGGCAAGGACTGGAGTGGGGGATGCGCACTAGCTCATGGCCATTGCGTTCGGGCGAACGCTGCCGAGTGCAGGAGAGAAATGAGAGAGAGAGGGATTCGCCAAGCAATTGGTAATTGAAAACCATCGTCCCTATTGATATTGTTGGAACGATTATAAACCTCAATGGCTTCTCGGAATTTTCTGAGATAATAAGGCTCCCGAGCTAAGATTTTAGTATCTTGGAACATAATGGGGTGACCTGTTTCATGACGATGTTCAGCCACAGCATACTGAATAATATGACCCAGATGAGTACAGCGCTCGTGCTCCTTTAAACGAGTAGCAACCGTATGCTTAGTTTCTCCAATATATACCTACCACAGGAACAAGGGATCTGATAAACCCCTTCGCTTTGTAACGGGATGACATCTTTTGAAGAATACTGTTTTGATGTCAAATTTTCTTAGAATGCGGGCAATTTTGTCTGTTGAATCCTTGACGAATGGTAGATAAGCTATTGCTTTCACCTCAGGAATATTTCTGACAGTGATGGGTGGATTCCTGAAACATCTTATTGACCGTTTGATGTCTGACAAACTATATCCATTAGAT
>JAWQRN010000182.1:0-34986 GCA_033557685.1 Sperchopsis tessellata
GCTGCGTTTTGATTGTCGAGGTCTCCATTGCATCACTGTCTTCGTCCATTTGATGTCATCTCTGGCCACATGACCCGTCCACCGTCATTTACTTGCTGCCATTCTCTGCATTACATCGGTGATCCCTGTCTTGCCTCTCATGTCTCCGTTTCTGATTTTGTCTCTAATGCTTATCCCCTGCATCAGCCTCTCCATTGCTCTCTGGCAAACCCAGGGACGACTCGCAATGCCATTCGTAATTGTTACAGTTTCGAGTCCGTATGTGTTAACCGGAAGGATGCAAGTATTGTATACCCTTCGTTTGAGATTTATAGGGATTTTCGGTTCCTTTAGGATATGTCTGAGTGTGCCGAAAGTCGCCCAGGTCAAACCGATTCTTCTTAAAATTTCGGCTGTTTGGTTTTTGCTCGAAGCTTGATCGTGTGCCCTAGATATACGACATCAAGTGTGTGATTGTTAAGAGTCACAAGAATATTGCTTGCTGTAGCTCGTGGACTATTCGCTCGAGCTGGCCCTCGTCGTCACTAATCAACACAATATCGTCCGCGAAGCGAAAATGGCTCAGATATTTTCCATCTGTGCTAATCCCCTTTTGCTCCCATAGTATATTTTTAAAAACGTTTTCTAATGCCAAGGTAGAGTTTGGGTGATATTGTATCGCCCTGGCGGACCGCTCCTTTAATGGGGATTTTGTTAGTAACTAAATCTTCTTGAATTTTAACTTGAAGGGTAGCATGTTCGTACATATGGTCGATGATCTTCGTGTACCTCGAGTCGATTTTCACCTCATCTAAAGCACGCAATACTGCCCAGGTCTCAATGGTGTCGAACGCCCTGCGGTAGTCCACGAACGCCAGGTGGAGCGAGATATTGTATTCGTTACATCTTTCAATAAGAGTGGGAATAGTCTGGATATGGTCGGTCGTACCATAGCCCCATCTGAAGCCGGATTGCTCGATCGGCTGATAGCAGTCAAGTTTGTTGTTCAGGCGGTTAGTTATGATTTTCGTGAAGAGCTTGTAGAACACGGGTAACAGGCTTATGGGTCTATAGTTGTTGATGTCTGTGCAGTCTCCTTTTTAAAGAGTAGGATTACTTCAGAGTTTTTCTAGTCATCATGGATTCTCACCTCTTGGAGGCTCCTATTTAGAAGGATGAGTAAAGCCTTCTCAAAACTTGCCCCACCCATTTTCAGCATCTCACATGTTACACGATCTTCTCCCGGGGCTTGACGGTTTTTCTTTTGGGTTAGTATTGATCTTAGTTCAGATACATCTATTTCCGGCATATCGTCGGAGCCTGTTTTGGTGATTTGTTTGCCTTTGTTGTCCCGTGGATTTGTTGGTTGTAAGATAGATAGATAGATAGATAGATAGATAGATAGATAGATAGATCTCATAATAATTGCTGGCGATGTTCTTGATGCCGTCTCTTTCTGTTGTGATTTCACCCTACTCATCTTTCATTTTATGAATTAGCAGCCTTCCTTTTGATCTTTTGGAGCATGTTCATGTTGTCTTCAATGGCTACATAATCCAAACAAAAATATTTTGTTTTCAATGCACAATTCGTAGGTAAGGAACATGATTGTGTTTGTAAACAGTACAATCACATTTGTGGCAGATGGATGTTTGAATAAAATCAGTCTTTGTAGCAAGATCGATGTTTGATCAAGATTGATCTCCGATCAACTCAGTCAATATGCTTATTGAACTCAGATCATTTAGGCTGAAAGCAGTATTAGATTTCGGAAATTCAAAAGTTAACAAGGTAATGCCTATGTATTGCAAGAAAAATGAGCAAAAAAGTTGAAGTACTTAATTACAGATACCACCCGATCTAAGAGATAAGATGAAATTAATCTCAACGCTTCATGACCTTAGAAAATTAGAACAATTTGAGAATAATCCAAGGTAATTATTATTATTAACTTTATAATTCTTAATCAGGAGCTTTGTTACTTTATATAAAAAATAAATAGCATTTTATCGACTCGAGTTGTAGACGTTAAACTTTTTCAGTGCGATCAGATTTTTTTTTAGAATTGGAACCCTGGCCTCTGAAATTTGGATAGCATTTTTTTTAGTTAAGACATACGTAGTAATATTTTTCAGCTTATTGCAATGGTGCAATAATCAGGAAAATTCTAGTAGATTCGATTATTGCTTGAATAATTGCTGTCAAGGCAATTTGTACATTTATTATGTAGAGGATTAGAAATATTTAACAACAACCACTCTCTTTTTAATATAAATTACTATCTCAGCATATGCATAATGTCCCTTAGCTCGAAATTTATAGAGTATAAATTATATTCCTGCAAATAAAATGGAAACTTATATCTTACATATTGCAAATTCAGTTTTTACGCGATATCTCAAATATTAATCAGTTTCTGACCTATTTTCAGGTTTTCCGAGAGATAACTATGTGTTGGATATTCTATTTGCTCGTTTTGCCCACTGTTTTGAGGGATATTATCAAGACATGTAGCTCTTAAAAGTGCTTTTATTCTATGACTAACACGATTAGGTAATGTTCCCTATAGCGGCAGTAAAAAGAAAAACCAACACACGGTTATCTCCCAGAAAACCTGAAGATATTTATAATATCCGTAGAAGTCTAGGTAATGAGTCATTTCAGGCCTATTTATTTAAATGTTTGAGAAATACTCATTTCCTGTTTATCGTGCCATCTTTATCAAATAGAAAATAATGCTTGGTTTCCACAAAATGTTAAAGAGTATAACTGCGTTGATAACTATATCTGTATAAGATGAACAAAAGGTAGGGAGGAATAAAACCTAGTTACTTAATTGTCCTGTATAATGTACACAGTCTACGTAAAGGAAACACAACTATTATGACAAGTTTCACTTATGCATATTTTATGTATACATATTTTATTAAATTCTTTATACAAGTATATTAATTTTCTGGAATTGGAAAAGCATGAAAATCTTTATTTTTGTTAAAAATAGTTTACAAATAATAATAAATCAATGATTTCAACAATTTTTATAATAAAAAGTAATTGATGTGAAGTTATCTAAATATAAATAAAATATCTTAATATATTTTGAAGTTTGGTGCAGATATTTGTTTTTAATTAACATATATAACCTCGTCAAATCTGGGCCTTAAAATTATGAGAAGGGGCGCCATATTCTGTTATACCGCCCGTTTGATAATTTGAAGTAAATCAGAGGATGGGAGCAAATATATTTTTAATTGTTTATTGATATAAGTGCAAATTTTCTTTTTAAGACGCCCATTACAAAAGGCCTTCGTATTAAGCCGACCCTGGAAAAAATTGTTTATCACATACCTTAGATAATACCTACCTATTTTACATATACATGTGAGAACGCCCCTAACGTGCCTACTGTTTTCATTTCATCAACCCAATCTTATGTTTTTGAATTTCACTTTTAGTCGAGTTAACAAGGTTTCAGTGGTTATCCTCAGGTTTTCCAGGAAATAACCCTGCATGGAGTTTTATTTGGGCCAACGTTTCGTCTTATATTGTAGTGGACATTATGTGAAAATTACAAGGTGTAGCACTCAAAATTGTTTGTTACAGACAGGCTATAAGTAACACTTACTACTTCCTTTGAATCCCTCTACCATACTTCGTTTCTGAGTGCGTAGCATCCTAATATTGTGGGAGGCGTAGTTCTTCCTGATCCGATATTTTCTCGGATCTGCTTTTCTGATGCCTACTGCGAAATTGATTCATCTACATGATGGCATCCTTGACGCATTCCGGGATTTCTTCCTTTTGTATTCCTGGGTCCTCCTTGGGATGGATTCGTGTACCGGTTTCTGGATGAGCTCCTTGGGAGTTTCAATCGCTTGCTCAGCGAGTGGTTCCCTTCCAAGAACTTGTGATACCGTTATGTTGTTCTTAATGTAATTTATATTCATAGTTAGACCTCACATATTTGATGATTTGTGCATCAGGTCTGGAAGATGAAAGAATATTAAGGATCGTATAGATGACAAGTAAGTGATCGAAATCAATAAGGTAAGGTGCTACAGGAAACATAATATTCACATCTGTAATAAGTACTAGATCTATAGTTGATGTATCAAGATGTTGAATAATATATACATGAGTGTAGCTATGGTCGTAAAAAAAACATCAATTTGCTTTAGTACTGGTGTTCCCTCCAGGTGGTATGGCGAACGTCGAAGTCTCCTCGTATGATCAGTTTACGGCCTAAGCTGATTACGTGATCTAGGACTGCTGCAGTGGTAGTGGTCTGGGTCTTTGCTAGATGCTTTCTGTAATATTCTCATCACTCAGCTCAATAGCAATGGTCTCCATGTCTTTGGTACTTGTTGGCTTATGTAGATGTCGAATATCATGTCTTGTTTGAAATGCCAGACGTTATTTCCAGAATTTCTGAATGTCGACCATTTGTCTTTTTCTCCAGCAGTTTGCGAAAGCTGTTTTGAACTAGTGGGTTTGCGGCTGGCATTATGGTCTGTGAAAGCTGATACTGTTACGGTTGTATGGACGGTGTTTTCCTTTGGTGTAGCCGGGGAAAGTTTCTGATGGTCTGTGGCTGATATATATTTTCTTCTGGAAGGGTATCTCTGTATTCTCTTCGGATCCCAAGTGTTGTGAGTCGAAGCAGGTGCTGAGATATAGGCATATCTGCTAGTCTTTGCCTATCCTATAATATTCGAAGATGTGTCTCACATCCAGAGCAGTTCTCAGTGTGGGTCCAATGGAATTACTTCAGACAGCCTTGGTATACATCGTTATATTGCATTCTTCTTTGTTTCTAGTACGATAACCAAGATACCCATATTCGGTGTATCATTTAAAAACTAAATAATTTAAATTTATTAGGCTATCATATATAGAAAAATTCAACAAGATTGTCAGTAAAATATTAAAGTTTGGAGGTTGGTATTAGTATTTATTTATAAGAGGATACTTTTTTGTCAGCATCATGGGCTTCCTGAACAAGTGGTTCCCATAACATTTTCCTTGAATATTTTACTATCCTTTCTGGGTTTTAAACGAGTAGTGGATTTTTGTTCTCTTTGTTATCTGTTCTGGATCTGGATCAATATTTTTAGTTAGTGTTAGGTCTATGGTACTGAATCTTTTCATGTAGTAGTGAAAATGGGTTAGCGAGTCTGAATGGTGAGAAATATAATTTCAACTTTTACTATGGTTGTGTATTATGTGTTCGTTTATGTTATTTGTAGTGTTGTTCTATATCGTGTAAATGGTCATAGTATCTATAAATTTGATTGCGATTAAATCCATTGTGGTCTGTATTAGGTGGTGTGGTATTTTATATTTCAGTGATATCGAGACATCTCCTCTGCGGCCCTCAGTTCAATATTTGGTGAAAGCTATATAATTTGGGATTTTGAGTTTGCCCCTCAATTTAGTTTTGCAGCTATGTTGTATTTTGCTGTTATATTTCAGATATTTGATAGGAGAAGCTTGAGATCTATTTTTAAGTATTGCCTTGAATTATTTGACGAAGTGAAATAATTTGCTCAAGTTAATGACAGGATATGCTTGCGCCGGTCTTGGCTGTGACTGGATGTGCTGTTTTTGTGAAGCTTGCTGCGATATTGGCGTTTGAGTTTGCGTCTGACGTATTCGTCCTAGTTGATGGAAGTTTTGTGTGTACATGAGTTAATGTTGGGAATGACTGGTATATGCGTTTGTTTAGGTGGTTAATCTGGCACGAATTTATTTATTGTTGATGGCGATCTTCGATCCAATTTCTTTTGTTGGAAAGTTTGCTATGTTGCGCGATTTGCGGCCTTGGTATGATAATTTAAAACACAGTTAGTAAAGGTAGCGGCTTCTTCATTGTTCTTTTGCAAATCGATGATTGCTTCACGTATCTGGATGCGCTGAAGCTATGTTCCGTTTTACGACGTTTCTGCTGTGTTTGTAGTTGTCCCGTGTGAAATGGTTTTATAGTATAGATTTAATGTTCTTGCTCGATTTACTTTATCCTTCTTGGAATTCATGCGGTAGACCTGATCTATTATGATGCCTTATTTCCGGACGTCCTCTAAAATTTCTTCCAGTTTTATTTGACGTTCTGAGTGAAAGCCATATGTGTATAAATGGGGCTGTTCTGATGGTATTTCTAACTTCTCTACGAGGTCTCTGTAGTAGCTCATTATAATATATTGTTTTTTTTTCGGTGATGATGACAATTTGAAGAGGCCTACCTTCCTTCGGAGCAAGTTTTTAAGCTAGACGATGGTTAAGGTAAACTGCTTCTCCAGGTGCGATGGAGTTGTATTTGTTTAATGCTTCCATTGAGGTTATCGGTGCTTATTTCGGCTAATTAGCTATTCTCTTAGATAGAGTGAAGCCGCCTGGATCGGTGGTGAAACGTTTGCTGGCTATATAGCTGAGACCTTGTACTTGGTACTACTGTTGTCGAGCCGAAGGCTAATAGTGTGGTTGTTTGTAATCTTGACAGTTAACTGTTCCCTTCTATGATGTTCATGGGTTTACTTATCTGAGGTGTTTGTCTAGTCCTTTCTACTAAATAAAAGGAAATCAGTGAACTACTTTTGACGCAGGAAGGGTAGGTCACAGAGAGATCGCAGAAATGGCAAGAGCTAAGATGTGGGACGAAAGGAGACAACACTTGATGGACATTTTTATAAAAAGAGTGAATGTATCAAGAACTTTCGTAAAACCGCTCAAATATTATATTTTCGTTGTTATTATACAAAACTTCAATTTAATTTTAAAGGATATAAAGATAAATTGAAATATGTAAATAATATTTTTATTCACACTTATTCATATTCAATTACATAACTTCTGGCAATTTTTATAATTATTATTTAAGATGTTTGATATGCAACAACCTATATTTAAAATCACATGATCTGATATATTGACAAAAGTGCAATTTTTTCTTGATTTTAATTTTGAAAATGAATTCCGTGCATGCCTTTTCTATGTGTTTAATATTTAAACAATAACTTTTCAACTATTCATACTTTAATTTCTCTATTTACTGTAGTAAGAAGGAAGTGTTGGCGGAAATATATGTTGTGGGAACCCCTCAAACAGATTTGACCAATTTTGGCATCTGTATGTGTGTGTGTATTCTCAAGGGTACTAATTTCGTTTTTCTCGTCTAAAATGGAAAGTTTGTGGAATCGTCACTTTTTTTAAATATAAACGTATTCATAACTAACTTATAATGAAAGAATCATGATAATAGCATTAAAAATTATTGAATTATACTATTCTATATTAAATGGTTATTTCTACATTTTTTAATCCCCCCCTCTTTGAAGGGCACTATCTCGGAAGGGGTAGCTTTTTTAAAATAAATGCTGTATTCATGTCCAAAGTTTACTAAAATGAAGTCTACAATTATATGTTTTGACTTGCGATCCGCTCAACGTACTTCATAGCTATATTTTCATCAATATCATTATCCACACTATCCCTTTATAGGAAAAAATCTTATCCATTTATTTGTTATTATTACATAGAAGACAGACAGACATGTTTAATAAATGAACCACAGATACTTAACGATTTAGAAAACACTTTTAATGAAAATACACGCACTACCTACTTTGTATTGTAAAAAAGTCTAAAACAACTAACACACAAAGCTACATTACAAGTTAAACATTTTGTACTCGTTCGCTTAAGTTTTGCTCTGGAGCTATAATAGCCGCTACGCCGACTTGGTTTTTCTGGCATATGTTCCCTTACGTCACTGGCTCGGAATGTATTCTCTACTGTCAATACTCTGCCTTTTTTCTTTTTCATTTTGTTTCTTCTAACTAGTGGGGTAGAAGCTTTACTTTCCCACCACTGACGACTTTGGTAGTAACTTATAAGCTGATTTGCTAAAGTACTTCGAAATGTTATTTGTGCAATTTATTTTTGTTGAGTTTTTTTTCTGGATTCATCATATATAATATATGAATTCAGAATTGGACAATCCATGACGCAGTAAAATAACTTCAACCACCATCGTCTATATTTTTTTATCAGTGAGTAGTAAAGGTGGCCCAACAAGAGCGGAAAATTTAAATTTGGCGCCATTTGTGCTTTGACAGTCAAACCGTTACGACAGGTCTATGGTAGACAGTCCGCCTTTATTAAAAATGGATCGCTATTCGGCAAAACAACGTATACTTATTGTTAAACATTATTTCAAAAATGGTGGAAGTTTGACTGCCACGATTTGCAAATTGCATCCAATTGTTTGTAATCGAAATGTTCAAAGTGCATCAATTGTGAAGAGAATAATCGAGAAATTCGTCTGACCATCGACACGTGTTCGTCCAGGTCGTTCAACATAAAACATCACGGTTGTTCGCCAGAATGTGGCCGAGAGTCCGGGATCATCCATTCGGCATCGTGCTCAAGAATTTCAAGAAGCGCAGCGTATTCTTACGAAAGATTTGCGTCTTCATGCCTACAAAATCCAACTGACTCAACAACTCAACCCTTCAGAGCATACACAGTGAAGATAGTTCGTCAATTGGTTGATTGAACAACAACAAGTAAACTATGAGTTTTCCAATAAAATTATTTTCAGCGATGAGGCCCATTTTCATGTTGATTGCCGCATTTGGAAATTCATCCCAAATGTGTCACTGTTTGGTGTGGATTTTGGGCTGGAGGCGTCATTGGACCATTTTTCTTCGAAGACGCTGCCGGGCACACCTATCAATGGCGAACGATATCGGGGCATGATAGCTCAGTTTTTTGTGTGGTTCCAACAGGACGGTGCCACTTGCCATCACACATCACGTGAAACAATGGCATTATTGCACAAGACATTCCCTGGTTGTGTAATCTCCCGTGTGGGCGACCAGAATTGGCCACCTAGATCGTGCGATTTAACGCCTTAGGACTTCTTTCTCTGGGATTTCTACAGATTAATGCCAAATCTGTTTATGCAATTTCCTTTAAAATGTACCCTAGCACTAACTGCAATATTAGACAGGTGCTTATCTCTCGTATATGGCTTACATTAGATACTTCATTCATATGAACAAAGCCGAATAGCAAATTGTACGGAGACTGAGCTGCATAGGGTAGTTGTACTGATGAGATGTGGTATTCTTCGAAACATCGTGTCTTCAGTATTCATTCCGGCGCTCAGCATGTTTTGCAATATGCTATTATCAACGTCGTCGGAAATAAAAATTCCAAAACTATTATACACTGGCGACCATGGAAGCAATATTAAAATTGTACAAACAGATTTGCCATTAATCTATAGAAGGAATTTCCTTTAAAAAGTATCCTAGCACTAACTGCAATGTTAGACAGGTGCTTATTTCTCATATATGGCTTACATTAGATACTTAGTTCATATGAACGAAGCCGAATAGCATATTGTACGAAGGCTGAGCTGCATAGGGGTTACAGTTGTACTGATGAGAAATGGTATTCTTCGAAACACAGTGTCTACAGCATTTATTCAGACGTTCAGAAACTTTTGTAATATGCTATTATTAACGTGGTCGGAAATAAAAATGCCAAAACTATTCCATGTAATGATTTTTTGGGTAATGTTTTCAGTTCATACGAAGTGTACCGCAAATAAAAACTTTTCAAAGCAATAATATTTAAATTAGAAAAACTATACTGAAAAATTTTTCAAAATATAAGCAGTATCCATGACATTCATATGGTCTCGACAATTCCAGATCGGTTCCTTCTCCTAATGTGCCTTCCTCTTCAGTAGTAGTTTAACCATGGTATACGGAAAAATTGAGAAAATAACTAAATAACCCCAAATTTTGAATCCACGTTTAGTTGGTTTCATAGGCATGAATCCGCGTTTAAAACCGACCATACTTTCAATTGCGAGGTGCCTACTAGGGTTGAGAGCAGATTGAAATCGTTGATAAATACGTATAAGAAGCCGTCTTATTTTATATAACTTATCGAAGTCTGGTTGTCCTTTTTTGGCATTTTCTAATTATCATTGATTTTAAGATATCTAAGAATTTTTAGGAACCTCTTCAAAGACATAACATTTGCTACCCTCGAAACTTACAAGTTCGGGTCACTACTCCAGTACATTCTCATACTAGATAACACATGACAACCTGTAATGATAAATATGCCAAAAAGCATCTAGCTCTTCCAATGTAAGATACAATGTTTCACCTTTGCCACATGCAAATTAATTTGATTCGGATATAATATGATTTCTGATATTATCATCAAAAAAATAATTGAAATATTTGGGCCAAAGTCTTTGTGAAAAACAAATGACTCAAATGTTTTAGGATTTTTCCCAATTGCATGCCATTCATAGTGAGTCATCACATTTATGTGAAATTTTTGCATATTTTCTCTTTTTTTTACTAACATTCTCTTCATTCTCATCCACAATTTCTGAATATTCTGAGTATATCTCTTGTCAGCTGTTGCAAGTCTCATCTCGAACGTCGGATCAGTCACTGTTATCTGAATCAAAAGTTTCTTGTCGGCTAGTAGACGGTCGATCAATCGAAGGTTTTCTTTGAACCGGAACATCACCTGCATCGCTTCAGAATCCACACCTTGTTCATTCGACACTTCATAACAATCTGAATCCGTTTCTTTTTTCTTGATTTGAAAATATGAGAGCACAGACAATTCTAGGTTATGTATATTTTGAGTTTTTGTATCTTCTGAGCAGACAATATTAGAAACTTTTCAAGCATTGCACAACATACATTGACCTTTTATATATAAATGGAAATAGTTATTTACCATTTTTGTAATTATTTGCAACAACAGCCGACAATTGCTTCAGCTGTCACTTATTCGAGTATGCAAGTAAAAGCGCTGAGGTTGCTATAATAACCACATTCTCATGTAAGGCGGGAAAACTTAATATGTGAACTATAATCCAACCGCATAACGTTAGACTAGAGAAACAATTAAATATCGGAGCGGTAATCTATCGAAGTTGCCAGCTCATATTGACAACTTAAAAATGATGTCGTTAAATCGACCACAGACACATAATGGGTTAAGCACCAATCACCATATTATAAAGAACTATTGGTTGCAGATCACATGTAAAGGACTTAGTATGAAAAGCGAATGTGCTTTACATTTGTATTTTTTAAAATGTAGCCATTTTTAAAACATTAATTATAGATGAACGTGTAAATAAAATGTCTACTAAATTAACGAAAAGGTAATAAAAAACATAGTACCAAAATACTTTTCATAAATAACCGGTTTCAAATTTATCCCAAAATATACTGAGTTTACATTATTTTTAAATATCAAATTTTCCACGAAATCATTTATATCCAGTGTTGTAAAATGAAAAGTAGCTACGATATACCGAGGCACACCACCAATACAAAGCACCTGTGAATAAACTTGTCCGGCATGTCATCCAGTAATGTTTGTGAATCGTTTTTGTTGTAAACCACGAAGCGGAGTCCATATCAATTAGTCCAAATTTCATCACTATTCGGTTGAAACAGAAATAGCTTCAAAAACTACAGGACCCTTTACAAGATTACTATTTAAGACCCTGCTCAAAGTTACTATTTGTGGAATCAATAATCATAATTTCGGAATATTTTACATTTATCTTAGTGAATAAATTTTCTCGTAATTTTTTGTGGGTATCCGCTAGTAAAATAAATAAATTTCAAAGTTCCCATAATTCCACTGAAGAAGTTCTTTTGTATATTATATTTCTTGCAATTTTAATAAAAAATTATTAAATTTGAATAAATAAAAAATTTCAGTCTGTACGTAAACTTCCACTGCAACAAAAGATATCTTCAGGTTTTCCAGGAGATAAACGTGTGTTGGCTTTTCTTCTTGCCGATGTTTCATCCACCGTGAAGTACTAAGTATAAAGTGACATGTAGCTCTCAAAAGTAGGAGGTATAGACTGACATGTAGCTCTCTAAAGTGCTGCTTATACTCTATGACTAGCATTTTTAAGAAAAAATGGTTAGAATATATGGCGGAAAAAAGCCAACACACAGTTATTTCCCGGAAATCTATGTTGTGTTTTTTCCTAGTACAGTGATAGCCACCGGTAGCTCGCAGGCCCCCGGTATTCGATGGAGCGCGAACAACTGTTTGAAAATAAATGAAAATAAAAGTTTGAAATATGACCATTGCCGACAAAGCGGTAACATTGAGTATATTTCTATATCTTAACCACTCATGCGTAAACGCCTGCATAGCTGTAGTAACCAGTTTCCATATAGCTACTTTGTCGATAAATACAGCGAAAAAATCAACCAAGAGATTGTAAAAAAAAAACTTTGTTGCTAGAAAACATTAGACGATTTTAGCAAAATTTCTCTGAAGATGTGTATTATTTAGCAGAAAACTGTACCTATTTATTGATGTAACCTGACTTTTAACGGTCACCAGTGTTAAATTATTATTTAATAATGTTGGCAGCATTTAAAATCTCTCTATTATATTACTTTCTCTAAAGTACTTGTAGTTTTATTAGAGATACTGAAGTGAGTACTAGAAAGTGAGTTCGCTGAAGAATTTTTTGTGATGATTTTTCTGTAATTCTGTAATCTTTCTAATTTCACTTTGCACCGAAATACCAGGGGTGTCGATATTTATGAAACATTTAAAAATTTTATTAGTGAAGAACATATGCCAATAAGAGAACTTGTTCCCTCGATGGTGGGAAAAAATGTTAGTTTAATATTATTGTGTGGTAATGATGCTGATTTTCCAAAATTTTAAAGTTACCATTGTGTGCTTAATCAACCAAGTTTGTGTGGTAAAGTATTCAAATATTCCCATGTAACGAATATCGTTGTAAAAATTGTTAACTCGATTCGTGGAGCACTATTACAACATCGCATATTTAAAAGTTTGAGGAATTAGAGACTACAATACATGGAGATGTTATATTTTATTCTGAAGTTAGGTGGCTAAGTCGAGGAAACGTGGTGATAAATCGTGTTTTTTTTAATACCAGAAATAAAAAACGTTTCTGCTATATTCAAGCTAAACAAAGATAATTCAAGCATAGTGAGTGCCATAAATTCCTTTAAAAATAAGTTGGACTTTGGATTTCGCAACTAAAACCCCAAGAGTATCAACATCTATAAGAAAATGTATTAGATATAGTGGAATAAATAACTCTTACTAGCCAAAAAGACACGTCGACGACCTAAATTTATTAAAAGAGAAATTTAATAGACGTTTTTTGGATTTAACGGCTTAATTTTTGGAAAATTTTACTTTTTTGGAAAAGAATTAAGCACAAAAGGAAACAATAAATATTCAAAACGACATTCAACTGAAGGAAGTTGGCAGGTAAGTGAGCATGCGCTAAATAGTGGATCCTTTGATGTATCCAAATTTAGTGAAATGCTCACTAAAAGTAAAATCCTTTTTTGGATATACCTCTGCTAAATAATATTTTCGCAGTTAAACATATTTTAAACGAAACATAGAAATCGTCTTTCCGAGAAACCTATCAAAGATTGCATGCACATAGCAAATTTCAGAAAATATGCAATCTCAATTTGTATTTTAAGTTTGTCGCACAAGAAATAAAATTTTCATAATTTATTTCCAAATATTTTTATGACAATAGAGACAATGCACGTTTTTTCATTATTCTGTATTAAGTATTCCATGATCGTTAGTAAAATTGTGTTATCAGGTATTTATCTAAATCGGCCAGTCACTTAAAAACAAATGCCTTCTTCAAGAAGAATGTGGTATGGGAGCTCGCCAATGGTTTTAAAATGGCTAAGGTAGCTCTTTGCCCCTAAAAGTTTGGACATCACAGTCCTATCATATAATATTATTCAGTAAAACGTCCATCACGACTATTGCACTAACCCGCAAGTTTAGTATATTTCTTGATAAAGAAATATCAAGGGAATAAAAATTTTCATGGGCAAGAAAAAATCGACGCAGAAAAACAGAAATCATTTATGAAAAATAATGTTACAAAGGTGGAATGGGTAAGTAATCAAATACGTAGAGTAATATAATCGTCAGACAATAAAACCTATTAAGGTATATTATTCCCTGACCGAGATGTGTCTGATCAACACAACGATAAGCAGATAAGGAGATCTCTTATCCACTATCTGAAGAAACATTTGTATATGTTTTTTCCAGGGCTTTCAGTAACACATAAGTATAAATGACTATGTATAAAGTGACATGTAATTATGTAATTAATATAATGAACGCAGGGTGACCTCATTATATTAGCAGCAGAGCTGACTGTATACTTAGAAAGCTAAATATATTATAAAACAAAACAAACATTGTAAGACATAGCTAGCTAATTGTGAAACTTGAATTAATTCCCACCTTAGCCTCGGTAAATGGAAAAAAATATAAGTATCACACACATTGATAAAAAGTAAATTTGTTTAAGAACTAATAGTTAACTAAGTAAGAAACAACAAGTGCATCTGTTCAATGATGATAAATTTAAAAATAACTACTATAAAATGTATGCACAATAACATGTAACATAATTTAGTGAAATACGATATGTAACATATTTTAGCATCATTTGTATTTATATGAGAACCCTCACCAACACATTAAATTTTGGAAATTGTTAAAAAAACTTCCTGAATATGTCTGCCAAACACACACAAAGTTACAAGGAAACCGAATGCCAACCTGATCTTATGCGATTGATATCAATTTCACACTGTCATAGCCAAGCCGTTATTAAATTGAACTCAGTCCACCCACCAAGGGAACTCCAGTACACAGATGAAAGATCGAAAGAACACTTACACGAAAAACGCTTCCAGAGTGGAATTTAGATGCTCTTCCAGGAAAAGCTGTATAAGTAGATCTTCCAAAATGGAGTTTACCAAGTACGCAGCCTCAAGAACGGGCCACCATAAGCAGATATACATACCAAGGAGAGCTTAGAGAAGCCAATATAAAAATCAATGAAGAGAAGAGGTTAGTTCGCGATGCTAGATACATAAGTAGGTGTTATGTACTGTTCGTTAATAAGTCAAACCGGGTCAAAGTTAGACTACGTACAATATATACGCTGGATGAGATGTGCGAATTTGAAGCTATAAAATGGACTATGCAATTGAATTAATGTTAATTATTTACCGATTGTATAAATCAGCGACAGGCCCACATACAGTGAACTTACACCTATAGAAATAAAGGAGGGAAACACAGAAGATAAGTAAAAACACTGTTAGGATACTAAACTTGATACCGCATGTCGACATAAAAAGATTATTTGCTTGCACAACGAAAGGTATTCACGACGATTCGAGTTAATGTAACGACACGATACAAAACATTAAATGGTACCCATGATGGCTGATTCGCTAGTGAACCTTTTTTTCTTTGGCGTCACGGAAACAGTAAACCGACCACCGCGATGAATCGGGAAAAGGGTACAACGCGAAGGTTACTAAATCCTCTAAGGGATGGAACTATGGTGCGGTAAATAGAAAAATAAAAAATCTATACGTTTGACAGATTCACATCTAATATACCTCGCGTATCATACTGAAATAGAAAAACAAATATTCAAGGATTAGTATCAATAAGCAAAACACGAAAATAAAACAAGGAAGACAGTTTGTCATCATTGTTTTATTTTGTAATATGAGAATGTTAATAACAGTATTGAATGAAAATATATAAATATTATATACAACTAATGCATAGAATCTATATTGGCGTTGATGCCAGTCATTAACCTACTGTGTATAATTAGTTACCTAGTTATTGTCCAAACGATTAAAGATGTATAACATGTAAGTAGTTTTTGTTTTATCTAAATATATAGTGTTATTATGTTGTTGCGTATTTACCTAGTATATACTCTTATTCAGTGAAACGTTCATAGCCTCTAAGGTCTACCAGCTGCACTGAAAGACTAATGCGACAATATTTCCTGCGACAGTGGAAGCCGCTGTACAGACTTTATTTAGATTTAATAATTGTATAGTCCGTCAATCAATAGGTCAGTCATATCAACAATACAGCTTTAATTGAAAATAGAACAAAATTTTACTAATTTTCTTCGTAGGTAATCTACTATTTATTGTAATTAGTTTGTTCGCAACACAGACCAATTTAACTCACAGGAAACAAAATATATGTGTTTATTTTTAGGCAAACAATTAGAAATATTTTCTCTATACATTTTTATGAATATTGATAATCTAGATTATGGCTGCCGTACGATCGTTAGATTTTTTAATTATTAATAAATAAGTTAAGAACAGTAAAAAAAATATTGTTATACTGTAATAGACTTCCAAGGTTATTATCTGTATGAATGTAATTTCCAGGTAGAAACCGTGTAGAGGTTATGACAAGTGCCGACGTTTCGTCCACTGTTGCAAGGGACATTTTCAAGGCAAGCAATGTTACTTCAATGAATGAATTCACTGTACTGATCCAAACACGACCGGATCATGCTTATATAGGCAATGACTGGAGTGGAGGATGCGAACTAGCGCATGGCCGTTGCATTCAGGAAATTGTTGGCGAGAGGGGGATTCGCCAAGCAATTGGGAGGTGAAAACCATCGTCCCTATTGATATTATTTCTGTGAAAATAAGAACGCTCCCGAGCTAAGACTTTAGTATCTTAGAACATAATGGTGTGACCTGTTTCATGACGATAAACAGCCACGTACAGACAAGTACATCGTTCGTGCTCCTTTAAACGAGTAGCAATCGTATGCTTAGTTTCTCCAATATATACCGCAGGAACAAAGGATCTGATAAATCCCTTCGCTATGCAACGGGATGACAGATTTTGAAGAAGGAAGAACATGCGAAATCTTTTGTATTGGGGAGAATTCTGTTTTGATGTTCTTAGAATGCGGGTAATTTTGTCCGTCGAATCCTTGACGATTAGTTGATAAGCTGTTGCTTTCACCTCAGGAGTATTTCTGGCAGTGATGGGTGACTGTACGCATCTCTTGGGAAAGTAGAGCTGTATCACACAACTTGAAAGCTCGCTGTACGAGCAAGTTAATTACAGACATTTTTTGACAGGGATGATGATGTCTTTTGGCATTTGACAAGTAAGTTAAAGCTTATTTCACTACTGCAATTAATTATTTAGAACAGTGGACGATACAATTTTCAAAATATAAAGTTTTTTCGTAGATTAGTTTAAATGAAATACCCCAATGGAAGATTGTGAAGACAAATATACCTAAAATCATTTATAAAACTCAAGCGTCGAATAATGAATGAAAAAAAGACATGCATGTCAAATGGGTACTTCTTTTAAACAAACAGATGAGAGATAAAGGAAAATGAATTATTTAAAAATATGCCAATACTTATATGCACTACCACGTCACAATGCTAATATTGAACGTGTATTTTCTCTAGTTTCTTCCCAATGGACCAAGGAGGGCAAGTCCCTCACTATTTCCACAATTTAAAGCATAGCTCAATGTGTTTTTAATTATAGTATGTCTTGTTCTAAATTTTACAACTATGTAAAAGGAAACAAAGTTGTTACAGAAAGTTAGAAGTTCAGTAAAGTATGAATGGTCGAAGAAGGATAATGCTGAATAAAATAGGAAAAGTATTTAAAATGTATAGGTAAGTTATAAGAACAAATATTTAGTCAATGTCTGACCTATGCTGAGTTTGCGTCTAGGCAGATAAAAATGTAATGCATAAATGTGAGCACCGTTGTTCTTTAGCAGTAGTAATACAGACGCATGGACGTATTAGAATTAATTCAATTATTGTAATTGAAATACTTACAACAGACAAACTGTGTAAATCAAATTGTTTTGTATTATTTCTAAAACTTCTAACTTCCAAAGTGATTGTTAATTTTGAACTAATTTTAAAAAATAAACGTTCCTTTAGAATATTTAAATTTGAATTTAATTTTAATTGAATTTTATTATTAAAATTATTAAAGTTAGCATTGAAATTATACATAAAAGTTTGTTTTACTGACCTGCATCATAGTTAAATTGTTCTCTCTTTTCCTTCCTACATGTTCACGAATTGCGATTCGCAAAAATGTATTCGGACGTAAAATAACAACGTCCACATTTATCCGTAAAAAGTTTCGGAAAATTTGGGAGATTATAATTTCTAGCCATCTTTAATATTGGTAAAAAATGACAGCTAACCTTCAAAACGTCATTAAAAACAAAAGTGTTCAAAACAAACGGTTTAAATTAAATTAAAAAGTAATCGAAGAATTTATGTCTGTAGCTAAAATAATTCTATAAATGTTTTTAGTAACCTTACAAGCGCCGAACATAAAAACTTAGGTTAGAAACCGGCTACGAAATTATAGATGGCGGCACGAATTTCGCAAAAAGATGAAACAGATATAACTTTTTGTGGCACCGCAATTTTAATAAAATATTTGGACGAATATTTCACGCCGTTAAATTTTAAATGTCAGACTATAGGAAACGTTCCGCAATTCGCATTTCGCAATTCCGCAAGCATATGGACTTACCTATATTCAAAACATTTATGGCAACCCTAATCTAGATGTACATGTAAATATAATCATAAGCACAGTTATACTCGCTCATCAAAATGGATATACATTAATTGAGGAACTATTAATAAAATAGATTTTCCAATAAAAAAATGCAACACGATACAAATAATAATATATATTTCGTGGAAAGTTTAAAACTGCAGGGGCTAACCATTATAACTAAATCATTTTCTTTATTAAATATTGATAAATTACTAAAACGATGTTGAGTCACTGCTTTCAGCCAATGTTTATGTCATATTCAATTAGACGGGAAAAAATTAATCAATTTTGGGAAAAATTTTTAACTAAGAAATATTTATTCTACATTTATCAAACTATAGGTATACTTTAATAATATATTTAAGTATACAAAACAATTTTTTTAAATTCATTTATCATCAAAACGGCGGAGCTGTGGCAGAGTGTTACAGAAAGATTGAGGCGGGAGTTCCGAATCGGCGTGCAATCTAGCGTGCAATCTAGCGTGCAATATAGCTTCCCGTAGACATTGATTTGCACCAATTTTTTCTTTTCAGTTAGAACATGTGTTGTTTCTATTTGACGGTAATTAAAATGAAGAAAATGCATATAAATAAATGGCACGCATTTATAGAAAAAAATCAAAATTTCACACAAAATTTCTGCAAAATTTGTATTAAGAAAGCAGTTTTTTTCTAATTTTTCAAAAATAATTCCTAGCAAATAGAATTTAATGATATTATCAACATTTCTACAAAGTTTGAACTCAATCGATTTAATAGTTTTTAAGTAATCCTACACGCAATTTCGAAAATGCAGTTTTGAGAAAAACGCGTTTAAAGTTTCGATACGAATTTTGCTTTAAAACTTTGAGAAAGTATTTTACACATATAGTTCTATTGTTTAAAAATAAGTCGATTTTTTGATCATTGCAATTGTATATGTCCCCTTAATTCTTCTCTTAGCCACAACCGACATATTACGAAATACTGATTTTATTAAAAAAAAAAATCTCAAAATAATGTGAGGGATGATATAGGCACGGTGAAGATGTGTAGGTGTAATCTTGAAAGGCGAGCGGATTATCGGTGATCAAAGAAATTAAGTTTTTGAGGACTGAGAGACAACGAATGGCGAAGACAAAGGTCCTATAACAGATGAAACAGAGAACTCAGATATTCTTTGGGAGTCAAGTGGATGAAAAATAAGCACAACCGTGTAGTAGAAGCTTCAGCAGGCTTTCGTCTAGCAGTGGATGAATGACGGCTGTTTATGATGATGATGTATAATTAAACACATACATGATTACCTACTAAAAAAATAATGCTAGATATTACTCAATCAAATGCATTTACCGGATATGGGAATTATGTGTTAGTATAAAAATTTGCCAAATAAGAACCCTATAGGAATTTGTTGTTGGCCACACATGAATTTATTAATTTCAAAATTGCGTTCAAGTTAATATATTTAATACAGAAAACAAACATGCACCGAAAATATTGGGACAAACCAAAACTGCTGTGGATACCGTATTTGTCATTAAGAAGCTATTATCACTGTTGTATTAGTAATTAACTGTACCTGCGAATACGAATACATATTTTATTTTTTTGTATAAATGCTTAAGTCGTGAGTAAGAACATTATGAGTAGCGTTTCAGTGTTGCAGTTCAATAATTATTACGTTAATTTAATATTAATCTAGTCAAAATACACACATGAATGTATTATTTTGAAATATGATTATATCAAATCTGGAGCAAAGCGTCCAACTTAATATATTTTCACTATGTTTTATTCATAAATAGACTCATCAGGTAAGCCAACGTAAATATTAAGCAATTTTATTGATTTTCAATTTAGAAACTAGTGATTTTGTTGCTATTACGTTGCAGATTCTATTTGACCATTTTTCCCACGTGTTTTTAGGTTATGTTATGACATGCTGTCCAGTAGGCAGGTTGTATGTTGTTAGTAGTGATTCATTCAAAATGGCAGGAAATAAAAAGATTCGCAATGTATCACAAAAGTGCAAACAAAACTCTACACCTACAGAAATGAGAAGGTAATAAAATCTCGAAAATTTTCTTTTTGTATAATTCTGTTAACATGCATTTCAAATTTCTTTACAGGACTTCACATTCCAATGGTATAAATGGAAACTCTCCACCAACCAAGAAGTCTAAAATGGATGGAAATTTATCAGACCTTGAAACAGTAAATGCTGCTTATTCATACCTAAAAAAGAATGGAAATTTTTATAGACAACGATGTTGGTCAGATTTCATAGAAAAATATATAAGCCATCCCAACGCGATGGTAAAATGGTACGTAACACTATTATGGTGGATAATATAGTAGCAAAATGTTTAAAATATTCGATCTTGTTATATTTTTTCTATTCTCTCTATGCATCTAAATATGCAAGTTCTTCCTCTACATGACACTTTATGAATTGTATATCGGGAACATTATTTATTTAGTACAGTACTTTCTCATTTGTTACCGACAATGTCTGTGATGCAAAATTTTTTTTGTTATATCCAGTTTTCACATTATAATAGGTAAAGAATTGGTTATCAGGTGTGCATTTGCATTGACCCAAATTGCCATAATGTAACAGTGCCATGCCCACCGCACTTTACAAAATTATAATAAGAAAGTACTTAATGTATATTATTTTAACTACATATATTCAATTTTGAACATACATTGCCCATTTGGGATAACTGCCTTATGGCTTTACTTATTTCTAACAAGATGTAATAAAAATAGTGGAAGGTAATTTATTCTGATCCATGCAGCATGAAGAGTTACGCTATGCTTTCCTTCATGAACTATCAAGAAAGTTCTGGCTATGTAGACATTACACCCAGCTTTTCACAATATAATCTTTCAAATATGTTGCTATTGAGCACTTTCATGGTTAGGTAGTTAGGACAAACAGTAACTTGAAGTATTCATTGATGCTAGGTTTAATGAAACAAAAAAGAATTGGCGATTAAAAGACCCCTAGGGGCGATATCATCGAATCCAAGATGGCCTTCAGATGGTGGATAGAAACCATTGTTTACATTGCATAATACGAGTTTATGCTGTGATAAAGTGCTTAAATTTAATTTATTTCCCATAATATTTGAGCCAGCGGTTGATATCATTGATACTATGGATTATGTGGGAGATTTCAAGAAACCGTTTCTTGAGGGATTGGCAGTTATCAAGGCAAATCACCTGATCAATGTGGTGTGATAGCAAGGACGGATGGCGTCAGAGGTCTCATGAAATTAATGTTAAATTATTCTCCAGCGAAAAGAAAATCCACCAGATGCTTTATTGTCACACTAAGGCACCGAACAATATTTATTTCCCTTCCTTGCTATGTTTTTAAGTTCCACATGAACAATTGTTTGCTTTTCTGTCGTCCCATTCATTGCGAAATGAAATCTGAAGTTTGCACTTCTGCTCACAGGGGTCAGCCACTTTGCTTTTAATCGCCAATAGAAGTACTTTCATAGATTTTTCATTTATTTTATTTAAGGTGGGATTTTGATCTATATTTTATACAAATTTTATCAGAAATACATGACATACTTGAACATTTTTTATATGTATGTACAAATTGTCCAACACTTAAATGCACTTTACTGAACAAAATATTTACTGTCGGATGATTACTGTTAAAAAGGTTAATTTTATATACAGGTGAAACATTTGTGCACCTATGTTTTGTATTTTAGGTTTGTAATTAGGAATTGTAACACAAAAAAAGATCTTATACAAGTGACAAATATATCACAAGCTCTTGATTCCATAGCCTCGTAAATCTTGGAAATTAAATCAAATACTGCTGACTATTTAGTAGTAGTATTTTGACCCTGAACGAAACTGTTCAAAATCATTTAAAATATTATATCTAGTTAAATATAGAACTAATCGTTTAACCACTACAGCCTAAAATATCGTGGAAAAGCATTAGCACACTAATGGTAAATTTATGTCTTATATCAATGGCTTAATAAAGTGTGATATGGACTTTTTTTATTTTATAATTTTGCCACAATCTGCAAAACTTCGTTTGCTGTAGCACGATAAAGAAAACAAATATTGTCCAACATTCGCAAGTGAAGTGCCACCAACTCTCGAATTAATGCCTATCAGATTACATCAGACATCATTAAAAACAATGTCAACTGGTATACTTCTATTTTCAGTTTTTTCGGTAAGATAGAATTCTATTTGAAATATATTCTTTTTGTGTTTGGTTAAACAGATTTTCATAATCGTTATATAATTCAGAACAAGTTCAGGAAATCGATTTGATATTCTATCAATTTTAAATTTTCACAAGCTCATGTGACATTAGAAATTATCTACTTTAATTTTTTAACTCGATATAGTTAACATGCTTCATTGGGAAGGACATATTAAAATTATTGAAAAATTATTATTACTGTTCTTAGCATCTGTGTATACTTAAATATGAGCCCAAGATTCAATAAATGTAATTCCTTTTTTATATACACTATGTACTATGTAGAAAGTTAACAACTTGAACAGTGGGATCAAATTAGCACTCTCAGAATTAGTTAATGTTATGTATGCATGTACCTGAAGTCGTACAATACCTTGTCACATCTTTTATTTGCAATACCTTACTGTACAGTTTGTATATATTTTCAAAGTCAAAACCGTGTTTATTATTTTTTAATGTATGAATGTTAAAGTGGCCGTCTATAAACACAACTTTATTTTCAAATAAGAGAGTTTATAAAACTGTTCCAGTTTAGAAAAGAATATATTTAACTCTCCTTACGGAAAACGGTAAACTCATAAAATCATTATATTTCTTTTAGCCGTCTTGTAGGTCAGTGGCTAAGTATTAGGCTATTAAGCGTGGGGTCTCGGGTTCGACTCCCAATGCTGGTCTGCTTTTTGTGATTAGGAAAAAGTCTTTGTAGTGCTCGCCCTCTGGGAGGGACGTAAAACAGTGGGTCCCATATATTGTAGGTAAAATAAAGACCACGTGCACACAATAGAATCTAATTCCAGTTGGAACACTGGATGCGACAAAATTCCCAGGTGAGGGAGCCTAATCCCTGGCGTCGGTGATTGGCCATAACAGCAGAAATAGGCCGCCGACTTTAAATAAATAAACAAAATAAATTATATTTATTTTATATAATAAGACATCTATAGACTTACCCTCAAATTGATATAACATTGATAACAAATTTAAATCTTCCCTCTGCACAACCGTTAACTTCAGCCCGCACATAAAAGGCAGCACCTCTGTGTTGGTCTTCATGGTTACAGAAATTGCTTCTGAGTAACTTCTCCAGTGTTCCTATAAAAGAATATCCCATATCAGATAGTAACACCTTTAACTAGGTAGCACTATTGCCAATTGACTATATTCATGATGAAAGATCCAATATTCTTTCCTTGTTTATATTTGTTTTATTTGATGTCTTTACATGTCTTAGTATGGTTGGTTACAAGTTGATTTTTTTTTTTAAATTAAATCAAAAGAATCATTCCAGTATGCCATAATTTATCATCTTTTAATTTTTAATAGATCAAATTCTGTCCCCACCTTGAAATTTTGACCTGTAGGCTATTTATTTTTTAAATTATTCTTAATTTGTTCCCTTGAAGTTTGCTTAACTAGCAACTCAATGTATCTATTTTAGCTTTACTTTACTAGGAAGCCACTAATAAATTATATCTTATAAAATAAGGTCGCAAATTTATTTTTTAAGTACCTACATAAAATTTTTATTTTTTTTTTTTTGCAGGTTTTGTTGCCGTTGTATTGCAATAATAACTGGAATGAATGAGGCAAAACTAAATGAACTTATAAATAACACATTGCCAGAAAGCGTTGTTTTAGAATGTACAATAGAATATCATACTAAATGGGAAAAAAAATTAGTTCCAAAATTATATATATTTGAGGATCAGTCTCTAGGGGCAGCTGAAGAAATTTGCATAGGAGGAATATATTTACCTATTCACGACCCTAGTAGTGTATCAAATACGCCAAATCTTGTAAAAGTGCCTTCTACAGAAAATAATTTACGAAAAATTGCTCTAGGTATAGCGTCAAAGAAAGCAATATGTTTGCAAGGGCCAGTTGGATCTGGCAAAACATCGTTTATTGAATACCTAGCATCTAAAACTGGCAGAAATCTTGGAGAAAATTTCATTAAAATTCAACTAGGTGACCAAACTGACAGTAAAATGTTATTAGGAACGTACAGATGTACAGATATTCCTGGAGAATTTGTCTGGCAACCTGGAGTTTTAACACAAGTAAGTTATTTTTTAATACCTATGTTCGATTTCATTTCTTGTATGAGAAGTATTATTAAATTACTTTTTAGAGAATCTAAACAAGTAATTGTTTAAATCTATCTAGAGACAACATAATCATTTTGTACAAGTTGTGCAGACTCTACAATATATTCATTGTAGCGATTGATTAACAATACCATAATGGGCTATTTAAATCTAGCTAGCTTCTCAGGCAACTGGTTTATTTATTCTTGAATTATATTTAATATATACTTGAAATTTAGAAAACTATACTAATGGTTTATTGCATTTCTAATATAAATATTCGTATCAGGCTGTTTTAGATGGCAGTTGGCTCTTATTAGAAGATGTAGATTCTGCTAGTGTTGACATCGCATCTGTTTTAAGCAGTTTACTAGAAAATGGTTATTTAACTGTGCCAGGATATCGTGATTTTGTGCCAATATCACATGGATTTCAATTATTTGTGACACAAAGGTAAGTACAATCTTAAGGAGGTAGTTGTTTTACAGTTACATGGTGAATGACTTTTTGCTGGCAGTGCCAACTCTAAAGTGGATATATATATATATATATAATTTTAAAACACATTAATCTTCAGAAGGTCTTTAGATTGTAGTCAAATTTATTTTGTGATAATTATATATTATTAACACAAATTTAAATAATAAATAACGAAAATTTTAAATGCGTGTTAAAACAGCAATTGCCTATTAATCGACATGTAGTATCAATAAGTGTAGCACTGACAAATGTAGATGCTTTAGTAGATTAATTGAAATATTTAATGGAGTTGATCGTTACTTCATGAAACTTCAATTTAAAAATTATGTTGTAAATAATACACTTTGTATAGGTTTACAGATTTTATAATTTTGTTGACTAGTTTCGTTTTTTAAAACATATTCATACCTAAGAATACTACAACTTAGCAGTCTAATTTTAAACATTTTTGGGGACAGGGAGGATACAATTTAGCTAGAGTTGGGGCAGGGGTACAGTAGAGGAGATCTGATTAATTCTAAAAGTTCATTGACACAATTATATAAACTATTGTTTGAATTTCTTTTTATTTCTATTATCTCAAGGTAATTTAAGCGAATGCTTTTTTGCTTAATATGAAGGACGTCTATTTCTAGAAGATGATCAGTGAAATTTGACTTGGTGTGGGGTGGGTTATCTAAGTTTATGTATTTTTTGTATTAGCTAATATGTTCGTCCGTTCTGATTCTACAAGTTCTACTGATTTGACCGATGTTACTGTATTACACTTTGAGCTCCTTAGAGTTAAATATTTGGTGACTGGCAATTTTTAATTTTGGTGTGGACAAAATGTTAGCAATATGGCCAGATAATTTTCCTAGGTATGTTATGACTACATATGGTTCATTAGAAATTTATTTTTTGTTGGGGATATTTCATATTAGTAACTGTTTTCTTAGTGTGTAATCTTAAAAGCGTGTCTATTTGGGAGGTAAAGAATCTGTCGCTTAAAGCAATCTGTTTAATGATGGCAATTTCCTGTTCTTTATTTTTATCTGAAAGAATATCTAGTCTATTTATCATAGCTCTACAACTTGAAAGTTTATGACTAATATGATGTTGTGAACTAGCAGTTATTGTAGTCTATAAATGTGGGCTTTCTATATATTTGAAATTCTAAAGAGTGGGCAATGTGGCAAATTCTTAAATCTACGAAATTTATTTTATTATCTATTTCAGGTTCTACGGTGCACTCGATATTATTGTGTAATGTGTTAAAGTATTTTAGAAATGTGTTAATGTATTTTAGAAATATGTTAATGTATTTTAGAAATGTGTTAATGTATTTTAGAAACGTGTTTCATTATCTATCTGTACCTGAAAAGCAGGTTAATACGTCATCCTACCCTACCCCCCAAAAATGTTATAAATTAGGCTGCTGAGTTGTAGTATTCTTAGTTATGAATATGTTTTAAAAAACGAAACTAGTCAACAAAATTATAAAATCTGTGAAACTCTACAAAGTGATAAATAAAAAATGTCAAAAGTATTGTGTACAAAGTGTATTATTTACGTCATAATTTTTTGGCTAATTGAAAGTTTATCGAAATACACAAAAGAATTGATTTTTGGCAAATTTTCGTGTGGGACTTCGACTTTCCTTTAGAAAATCTTAGTCTCATGGTTAAAAATAATATCTTAATTACATATGTATAATCCTATTCCACTATTCTATACAAATGCTCTGTATTAATGTATCTGAAAATTCTGTAGCAAACAGTGCTGTAAATTGATAACATAGTCTTACAGTGCGAGCTATTCAGAACATACCTCTATAACTTTTTACTTTACCATTGACTAATTATACAGTGGCTAATTTCTTTACATTTATTTTGTTTCAAATTTAAAATTCATTGTGCAGGCTTTCAACCAGTAAACATATTTACAGATATTAGAAAAGCATTTTTGCATGACTTCACTTCCTGTTGTCACAGAATATATATTTACTTCTCATGTTCATGTTCAAAAGTCAATAAGTAAATGTAGACAAGCTAAGATTCTTATTGAAAATGTTTATAATGCAATTGTAATTGATAATTTAATATATTTGTATACCCATGGTAAATATTTTAGTGACCGAAAAAGATGTTAGTGCATAACAAAAAAATATATGTGCATATTTCCTAGCCGAGATCTACAAAAACAGTGCATGATCTTAATAGGATAAATAAGCACTCATTTGATCTGAGACACAGGTGATATTTTCTTTAGTTATCAACAAGAAATCAATTTCATTTGAAAGTTTGATAACATTTAAGTTTTAATTTAATACTTAGACTTCCACGGCGGCAGTTAATATTTTCAGAATATCTTTTTTTTTTTTTGCCAAAGTTTCGTCCACCATTACAGGGGTCATTATCAAGACATGTGGCTGTTAAAAGTGCTAATTATAGATAGCCATGTAGCTCTGAAAAGTGGTAGTCATAGACTAAAAGGATTTCCATAGTTTACCAACTTATATATATATATAGCGTGGTCGGGCACCATTAAGAAACCTTAGTAATGCGCACCACTCTCCTATTGACCGACAGGATCTCAGCAGAGCGTATCCCTTACGGAGACAAAAAGAATGACCTCCATTCGCTGTAGAGAACACGAAAGGCAATTTCATCTGAATCAGTTTTATATATCTCCATTAGTAGAACATAAATTAGAAACAGGCCATAATATTTTCTCTAAGGATATATAAATCCCCGCCAAATCTTCTAATTACTTCCCTAGAATAATAAGAGAGTCCAGTGAAATATATAAGCATCCGGAAAATTTCAATAATGATAATGGGTTTCCTCTCGCTACCTCTTGAAAACTATTTTATCGAATTTGTAAAGCTCTGTAAGGGATACGCCCTGCCGAGATTATGTTGGCCAATAGGAAAGTGGCTTACCGAGGATTGCTAAGAAGGTTTATGGTGTATGACCATGCTATATATATATATATATATAAGTTGGTAAACTACGGACTGTAGATCCATAATATTTGCCACATTGCCACCCTCTCTTCAGACATGAATCGTAAGCACAGAAGTCGCATTTTAAGAAATAGCCTCTACCTCGAACGTTTCCATCCCTCCGACGAAATCTGTGATACAGCAGGTCTTCTTCCTTGGTTTCAGAGAAGTGACATGCTATTAGCCAAATTAGGAGCAAAAATTATTAATGGAATTCAACATCTCTGGCCACTTCGACTTCCCAGAGAACCAAGGAGAATGAAACGATGTCCAACTACTACGATCTTGGCCACAATTAAAGATAAACCCCTCTGGGTTGAAGAACTAGTCGAAAATACTCCTCTCATCCTGAGAGGGGTCAAACCTACAAGATAAAAATGTGAGGAAGGAAGGTGGAAAAAACAAACGTCAGAAGAAACGCCAATCAATAATACATGAAGCCAGATGATGTTAGGAAAAACCAACACCACTGCCTCCACTTGTCAAGAACGACAACTACAACAAAAAAGAAAAAATTTTGCACCCGCCGAAAAAGTCGTAAAGACAAATGGCTACCTGGACACCAGCTGAACAAAACTGATTTGATTGATTGAACTTCGGAAATCCTTTTATTCTTTAACTAGCACTCCTGAGAGCAACATGTCATTCTATGCTTAGCACTTTTTAGAGCTGGTTGGCACCTGCATTTAGCACTTTTCAAAGCTACATGGCAATATGTAATTAGCACTTTTAAGAGCTATATGTCTTAATAGAATAGCCAACACAAGGTTATCTCCCGGAAAACCTGAAGATAACATTTAAGTCTATTTTTTAAAAATATAAAGTTATAATTCTTTTAATATTTTTTCATAAGGCTGTAATGTAACAGTGATATTTTGTAATACTATAGCACCTATATTGTCTATAACTTGGTACAGAAGAGCATTTCAATTACATTTTTACATTTGCCGTAGTTATAAAGTTAACATTCTTTATAAAGGTGTACAAAATTAGGCCGTTAACTCCAAAAACTGTTAATTTGTGTTTACAAACGTTAGAAATTTGCAAGAATTACATATTGGATTTCTTACAGCAAATAGTAACTGTCGTATTCAGATAACACTCTATGATATAACCCTTTAGCTCGCGATTTGATATCTGGTTTAAAATTATGTGTATTTACAACAAACTAAATACTATCATTTTATGAAGTTCATTCACTTAATCTGTTTTGTTAATTTGAATAAATAACTCTGACTGACCCACCTAAAAGATCGGAGTCAGCTATAGTTATATATGAAAATTAAATGTGCTATGTGTCTCCACTTCACACTCGGTCATTATTGTTCTTATTGTTCGTATGAATTTTACAATAATTTATTGACAATAAATATAGCTTTTAAAGGTGTTAATACACCACTACGCCTAATCTATTTTCATTCATTCTAAACTGTAGTTGCTTGGTTCTAATAATAAACAAATCAATTTATTTTTATCCCATTATAATCTAATTGTTGATCGAATCAAAATTACAAGAAAATATTTTCAACTGTGTCATCATTTTTAATCAAGATTGATGTGATCTGGAACAAATACATACATCAAACGCAATTTTATAAATCTTTCAAATTCAAAAACTTTTAGTACCAAACAATGTTCATTTTCTTAAAATATCAGATGTATTGTTCATTTTCTTTTAATATTAAATAAAAATTAAAGGCTAGAATATAGGCTAGCTCTTTAGAATTAGGTTCTGCGAGATAACGTATTTATCAAAATAATAAACAAGCTAAAATACAAAACATATTTCATATGTTAAACTACATCTTGACAAAATACCTCTTTATAAGTATTTTAAAATTAATTTATAAATATATATATATATATATATATATATATATATATATATATATATGTATTTCAGATTTTTAAATTACAGTAGCAAAAACTTTAGAGACACATTTATTCAGAAATGGTTCCACAATTTGCACATAATAAAAGTAGAGCAAATTTATTTTTGTAATTGGAAATGTTTTAACTCAAATTTTCAATGTTTATATTTATTTGTATTCCAGGTTAATTACAACTATGAGTGGAAATCATAAAAAGCAAAGTAATGCAACGACGTTAATGGAAAAACATGTTTTACAGATTCATATTGAGCCTCTGTCGAATGCAGAGCTAGAAGAAATAATAAAAACTTCATATCCTCCACTTAAAACTGTATGCAATCGTATAGTCAGTGTCTTCTCAATATTTTCCTCATCAAACATTAGCTCACCGATTGTAAATATGGGCAACATGAGCCGTTTAATTTCCACCAGAGATCTCTTCAAATGGTGTTCAAGAGTAGTGATTGACTTTGACGTATCTAGTCAGAATAGTGCATTAAAGGTTTTACAAGATGCAATTGATTTATTCTGTTGCTCGTGTGCAAACTTAGAAGAGAGGGTTCGATTAGCTGCAGAAATAAGTACTCACCTAGGAATTATCAACGAGAAGGCCGATTACTTCTGCAATAAGCACAAACCCACTTTCAGTTTAACAGTAGATCATTTAAAATCTGGAAGAGCTAGTATTAAACGTGAAACTAGCATTAGTAATAAACACGTAACTTTCTGTTTCACTCGACCTGCAGCTTGCCTATTAGAAAGAATCATGTGTTGCGTAATGCTTAAAGAACCCGTGCTCTTAGTTGGTGAAACTGGTACTGGCAAAACATCGACTGTCCAATACCTAGCTCATACTATTGGTCAAAAATTAATTGTCATAAATATGAACCAACAGTCTGATTCAGCTGATCTGTTGGGTGGCTTCAAGCCAGTTGATTTAAAATATGTTGTGGCACCAATTAAGAAACAATTTGAGGAAGTTTTTTGTTCATATTTTAATGTGGAACAAAATAGAAAGTTTTTGAGTAATATAGCATTGTGCTATAATGAGCAAAAATGGGATTTTCTTTTGAGACTGATGAAGAAGAGCTATGAAGCTGCTATAGCTCGATTACAAAACAGTAAAATAACAAAAACCGGTAGCAAACGTTCCTTGGATGCCTCAGAAGATGGTTCAGATCTGCCAGGGAACAAGAGTATAGTCAAAACTCAACGTTACTTAAAACTATGGTCTGATATTGGTACTAACCTGGATAAATTAGAAATTCAGTTAAAGCACAAGAATACTTTGGCGTTTTCCTTTATTGAAGGTAGCCTAGTAAAAGCTATCGAAAATGGACATTGGGTACGTACAAATCAAGTTTTTCTTTCTTTTTAGCACATTTAAAAAAAATAAATGTTACCACAATTTCATTTCCATCAGAAATACATCACGTCTATAAAAACGATCTTTATTAACTAAAATCCTTTAGTCTTGAAAATATATATAATCAATGTTTACTGGAAATTAAGTATCATCTTTTATTGTAACTAGGGCATGTTGACCTTCCATTTGATTTTTAATGTAAATACAAACTGCTTCAGCTAATTGGTTTTCTCTAGCCTGTTGGTAAGCATACTCTGGAAGAAACATTAAGTTCTTGTTCACTTCTCAGTGCATTCAAATCTCCATTAATAGAATGATTGAAATTGAATTCATAGTGGTTAGATAAAATAGAGTTCAAGTTTCTATTAAAATAAGGTGACTTCGGGTAGGGAAACAAGACTTAGTTTTTTGGCTGTTTTAAAGTTTTCGGTGCGTTTATAACTTTACAATAGTTGGACCATGATTTCATTCATATATCAGTTTCTACCCTCTACCTTGCAATTTTCCTATTCATCAAGAACCTTTTTGAGATAATATAATCACCATACAGCTTACTTTTATTTTGACACAATCTCTCAAAATAACTTTATTTCATCTTTGGAAACACTCTGCTTATTTGAGGTTTAATATTATAAAATAAGTTTTCATAAGGCAGAATCGCATTATTTTGTCGTGACGCGTCAGAATTGTATCGGAACCATACAAAATGTATGGTTAGATTCATATTACTGTGTTGTGTTGGGGAGCGCTGTGTCGTGTTGAGGATCGCTCGACTCCGATCGTCGTCAGAGCGGTGGTGGGGAATAAGGCTCATCACAACACACCACACTAATGTGTTTCAACCGTATGTAGTTTTTTTATCATTTTCAATCAAATAATGTATTTCCTTAAACTGTATTTTGGTCACTCTGAAATAAAGATGGAATCTTTTATCGCTCTTTAGTTCTTTCACTAGGCAATGGAATTCGCCTCTTCTTCCTCTTAACCTATTAACTGGATGAAGTCAATATCTTTTCCTTTTGTTTTCTTTATTAAGTAGTTTCAACATAAGCTGAACAGACTCGAAAAAACGCCGGAGCGCTCCCCGACACAACACAATAGTATGCACACCTGCCGACACTTCAGAACCAATCACGACACGCTACGACACAATAATGTGATTCCGCCTAATAGGGTTAGCTTTTAATCACCACTTATTAAACCAGGATATTGAAGTAACCAGTAAATATTGAAGACTTTTTAAGATTTTTGATAAAGTTAACCTTATGCAACCAGTGCAGTATCTTCCGTATATTGCACTACATATTTTTGACTGTTATCTTTTGCTTGATGTGTAGCTGAACAAATTATGTTGTAACAGAATAATGTGGTATAAGAGTGTATTAAAAGGACATAATTAGTTAGAAACTGTTGAATTATTTAAATTAGATGACTCTGATAATTAATTTAGTGAAAATAGCTGCAATAGTAAGTCCACTGAGTCGAGGTGTCTGTACATTTAATGAAATAGTTGTAGATGAATTATTAAATAGCATATATACAATAAAATATCTAAAATGTATAAAAATTAAATCAGAGCTAAAACTGAACTACAATCAATAGAATAATTGTACAAATAAGATTATTTCTTTAAAAAGTGAAAGTGGTTTGGAGTAAGTAAATGTATTTTATATCATAAATATATAAGCATTGTTTTACATAGAAAATGTAAAATTACATATTTGGATTCCCATCAAAAATAGTTACAACCGTTTCTTTTGTGAACATTTATTGTCGACCATAAGGTACTTGATTCATATTCTCTTGTATTAATTTAATTATATATATATATATATCATAATTATGTAATATACTTAAATTTTTTATAATTTTTTGTTGCAGGTACTACTAGATGAGATAAATTTAGCTAGTGCTGAAACCTTGGAGTGCTTATCAGGTTTACTGGAAGGAACAGGAGGTTCTTTAAGTTTATTGGAACGTGGGGACAAGAAACCTGTGAAAAGACATTCAAACTTTACTCTGTTTGCTTGTATGAATCCTTCTACAGATATTGGAAAGAAAGATTTACCTGCAGGATTAAGGAATCGATTTACCGAATTTTTTGTTGATGAACTCACTGAGAAAAATGATTTGTTGCTTCTAGTAAATAGTTATCTTGTTGCTATGTCGTTACAAGAAGATAAATTGCAAAATATAGTGAAATTTTATTTGAATGTACGAAAAGAAGCTATCACAAGCTTATCTGATGGTTTGGGACAAAAACCACATTTCTCTTTGAGATCACTCTGTCGTGCTTTAAGTATAGCAAGCTCAAATCCTTGTGGTACCTTTCACAGAAGTCTATATGAAGCTTTCTGTTTAAGTTTTCTTACTCAATTGGACACAAAATCATATGAAATGGTTAAAAGCATGATATCAAAATATACTGTTGGTGAATTTAAATCTGTCCTTAAACAATCGATTCCAGAGCCTAAATTAGATTCACAAAAGTTTCTACAATTTGAAGGATACTGGATTACTTGTGGCAGTTTAGAACCCAATACTCCAGAAGATTACATTCTTACAAACTCTGTTAAAAAAAATCTTAAGGATCTTGCCAGAATTGTTTCCATAGGAAAGTTACCAGTGTTGCTTCAAGGTGACACTTCAGTAGGAAAAACAAGTTTAATCACATATTTAGCTAAATCAAGCGGAAACAAATGTGTAAGAATAAATAATCATGAACACACAGATTTGCAAGAGTATATAGGATCATACATTGCCGACAATAATGGTAAATTAGTTTTTCGTGAAGGTCTTCTTGTACAAGCTATGAGAAATGGCCATTGGATAATTTTGGATGAGTTGAATCTAGCTCCTACAGACGTTTTAGAAGCATTAAATCGAGTCCTTGATGATAACCGTGAATTGTTTATTCCGGAAACACAGGAAACTGTTAAAGCAGATCCGAACTTTATGTTGTTTGCAACTCAGAATCCGCCAGGAACTTATGGTGGACGTAAAATGCTTTCTAGAGCATTTAGGAATCGTTTCGTTGAGTTGCATTTTATGGAAATACCACCAGAAGAACTGGAATTTATTTTGCACAAACGTTGTAATATGGCACCATCATATGCTAAGAAAATGATTGGTGTAATGAAAAACCTTCAAACTAGGAGAAGAGGATCTGCAGCTTTTGCAGGAAAACATGGGTTTATTACACTTAGAGATCTTTTTAGATGGGGAGAAAGATACCGCTTAGCTGAAAATACGAATAAGCTCTATGATTGGGATCAACATATAGCTGACGAAGGTTATTTAGTGCTTGCAGGTGAGTTTTTAACTTTTTTACTCTATTTCTAATGTACATTTTGCTTTTTAGCAAGATTTTAGTCTTCCACTTAACATTATACAATTTTCTAAAAGAAAGTAAGTACCAAAAGAAATACTAATTTCCAGTAGTAGTTACCCTGCTATATATATATATAT